>PVJC01020587.1:0-29059 GCA_004026665.1 Murina feae
TTTGAACTCTATATCCTGTCATTTTCTTTCCTCCATTTCTGTCATTTGTGACCTGTTTCTTTGTCTCCGCATTTTGGCTGCTTCCCTTTCTGAGTTAGGTGATCACTGAGAGGAATTAACCTCTAAGCCACTTGGTTATGAGAGTCAGCTGTGTCTACAGTGGGAGAACTTCTGTGCTGGAGACACCCTTATGGGGCAACAGTTGTTTCAGTGGGGCTCTTATGCTCACTGCCTCTGCCCCGAGTGTGTTCCTCGTGGATCTGAGTTTTATTTAGGATGGTCCCACTCTGGCCACTGGGTGAGGCTGGCTCTTGCATCTTTAAGGAGGTGTTGATTTAGCCTTTGCCTTAGGCTACTCAGCCTTTTATATGCAAAAGCCTCTGATGCAGCTTGGGAGGAGTGGGACCTCAAGGAGTCTACAGGGTGGAGCAAATAGCTATGGCCGATTCTCAGCCTTGCGCTAAGAGACACTGGGTCTCTGTGTCCCGAGGTAATTGCTGCAAGCAACACTGAGAGAAACCCGCTTTGGATTTCCTCCCAGTGCCAGTCAGTCCCCCTTCTCTGGGTGTGCGTCTGGGTCCTCAGAAACTCGCCTGGAACTGGAGTTCAGAGCGCCGGGAGCTTGTGGTTCTCTCCGGTTTGAAAAAGAACTGCATCCTCTGGCGCCAGCCCTCTCCCCGAGCCCCGAGCGCGTGCCTCCATACCTCTGTACTTTGCTTCCGCCACTCCTCTGAGTCTCAGGCTCTTTCTAGTTGTAGAATTTTCACTCAGCCAGCCTTCCTGTGGGTGTGAGTGGTGTCCGTGTTTTCTTTTCCTGGTTATTCTGAAATAGTTGTTCACGGCTGCATTTACGGTGTTTACCTTATGCCGCCATCTTGCTGTCTCCATCTTGTGTTTTGTGTGTGTGTGTGTGTGTGTGTGTGTGTGTGTTTTGTATCTAAGATAACACAGCTTTGAAATTTCAGAGTATTCTCCTTTGCCAGGCCCTTTAGGACACACCCACCACACCAGTGCATGAAGCCACAGAACCATTCCTCATTGTTATTTTGTTCCCTGAATACCATCTCTATGTGCTGTAAATGTTAATTATTAACCATCCTCAACCCACCAAGGTAAATCAGCTTTGCTTTCTCTCACCTCCCTAATCTACCACCAATGAATCTCATGGATTCCCCCTTATGTCACCTCCTTTGATTCTAATGCATAAAATAAGCTGGGTGACTACATTTAAGAGGAAGAGAAAGGCAGCAGACTCAGAGATACAAGAAAACAAAAGAGGCAAGAGCTTCAGAGTGAGATAGATTTCACCTACTACTGATTTTTAAGAAAGAAGAAGGGGGCTACAGCTGAGGCAAATAGGCGGCCTATCAAAGCTAAGAACTGTCCTCAACTGACACACAGCCGGGAAATGGGACTTCAATCCTCCAACCACAAGAACTAACTAGAAAGAAGGAACCAGGTTCTCCCACCAAGCCTATAGAAAGGAACACAGCCCCGCCAACACCTTGACTTGAACCTGGTGAGGCTGTTATTTATGGATTGTAAGAGTCATACTTTTGTGTCAAGCTGCTAAGTGTGTAGTGATTTGTTTTAGCCCCAATTTTAAACTAATACACCCACCTCAAAACTGGTACATGGTATAACAGCATTTAAGACCAGGTGTGAGTGTTTCACCATCGTTACTCTCTAGTGGGTGACTTCTTGTGAATTCAGCTTGTGCAACTTGCTAAACAGAGACCACCAGGGAAGAGAGTCACAGATGCCCAAGAGTATAGTTACTATTCCTGCGAGCCTGGGGCCTCAAAAGCTGATGAACTTCAAGACTAGCCGAATCCTCAAAGATAAAACCCAAAGTTCTTACTTTATAGTTCACTAATGGAGGCCCTGGGGGATGAAGTTACCTGTCCCAAGGCTACAGATTAGTTGCAAAGCCACAGTTGGGTGGATCACAGTTCTAGTCACCAGGGTCTGGTAACTCAAGATTTGTTTATTAACATTATCTGGTGACTAGCAGTGACAAGGGCTTGGAGGGTTGCCACATCAGTAGAGAGAGTGACATATACAAAGCCACATCAGATTAAACAGACCCTCCCACTCTGAGGTCCTACTGCCAGAGTCAACCACCCGAGACCTCCCTATACCACACAAACCTGAAGCTTCTGTTACCAGGGCCTTCTGGGAAATGTGTTCCAGGACTTTCCAGAGGGCCTGTTATTACAGAGAGTCTACTCATGGCCCTGCTCTCAGAGATTAGGGCTGCAGAGCCAGCTATTTAATGAAGGTATTTTGCAGAGTCAACCATTTAATGAAGCTATGGGTGGGGCAGGCAAAAGCAACTTCTTCTTTAGAAAAACTGCAGCACTTCTGGGCTTGGGTTCAAGAGCTGGCCCAGAATTTTTAATGTGATCCTTTTAAGAGGTTGTACTTGGAGCTTTTGAAGATGAACTCTATTAGATAGCCACTGTCCTCTCCTGAAATCCATTCTATTTGGGCTTTTATCTTCCAAGTCACTCAGCCTAATGGGATGTTTTCTTACAAGAAAACTCAGCAATCTCCCGTTTCCACTTTGAAAATACAGAAGCCACAAATCTCAAGCCATGTTTGGTCCACAGTAAGGCAACTTCCTATCTGCTTTGGAGGTCATACATTCCCCCACATTTTGGGGAACACTGCCACCTCCCTCTGTTACTGTTATTATTCTGAGCTCTGTGTGCCCACCTCGGAGAACGGCAGTAAGCTGTCCCCAGGGGGAACATGGGGAACTGAACTATTAACAGCCTCATTTGGTCCCCACATGTCAGGGGCCAAACTGAGCCCTTTCCATGAATATCTCATTTAGTCCTTGTAACACCTAATAAAGTAAGCTCTATGGCAGCAGTTCTCAATCTGTGGGTCTCAACCCCTTTGGGGTGGAACGACCCTGTCACAGGGATCGCTTAAGACCATCCTGCAAATCAGCTGTTTACACTACGATTCATAACAGTGGCAACATTACAGTTATGAAGTAGCAACAAAAATAACTTTATGGTTGGGGGTCACCACCACATGAAGAACTGTATTAAAGGGTCGCGGCAGTAGGAGGGTCGGGAACCACTGCTCTATGGTTTTACCGATCAGAAAATGACAGTAAGTGGTTTACTCAGGATTATCCATCCAATAAACAGCAGGGCCAGGTGTGAGGCTGGCATGTGCACAAAAGAGTTTTGAAATACATTTTAATATAACAGTAAAAAAAAAAAAAAACAACACACAGGGAAGTCTGACTTGCAATTTCTTTTTTTCTTTTTCTTTCTCAATTACAAATCGAAGGGCACCATAAACTTTCCTCGGTTTTAAAGGTCTTGACCAGTTGGTTAAAGCGTTGGCCTAGGCCAAGGTTCAGGGTTGAATCTCACTCAGGGCACATACAAGAATCAAGCAAAGAATGTGTCAGTGCAACCACAAATCCATGTTTCTCAAACAATCAATTGAATGTTTTCTTAAAGGTCTTCATCGAGCCCTAGCCCTGGCCATGGACCTTTTCGGAACCTGGGTGCAGGCTGGCCCAGCTCCCTGGCCAGGAGGACTGGAGCCCGCATCCGCGCTGCAGACCTGGAGTCACCAACCTCCGCGCGCGCAGAGCTGCTCGGCGCTGGGCGAGGGTGGGGCCAGCGGAGGAGCCATTTTTTATTTATTTTTTTCATCCAAAGGTTCCTACGTCTCAGAGAAATGGAATCTGTGAGCAGGCACATTTTCCATTGTCCTTAAAGAGCCTGCTTCTCCTTCACAACCATTCAAATCACGATTTAACATCTCTTTAATGCAGCGCCAGTGCGGGCTTCCAGGAAAAGAAAACCTCCATGGGTAACAGTGTCAGCAATAAAAATAACGTTCAAAACAAACAAAACAAAACAAAAAAACAGAACCTCACACCAGACTTGGACTGAAAAAATGCCTGGTGTTCAGCACTGCCCGGTTCATTAAAGTTCGAAATGGAGACCCGTCCGTGAAGAGCAAGAATGTCGGTGGCCATTCAGGGACGGCGTTCAGCTCCTTTCAAGGCGCAATTCCTTTTTCCCAAACGGCAAGGGCTTCCCTTCCGTGGTCAGGGTTCGAGGAGAATATTCCCGAGGGGATGGAGGGCGCGGCCCGCGGAATTTGGGGTGTTTCGGAAAGAGTGTTCGCGCTCCCCTAGTTCTCGGTGGTGGGCAGGGAGCCGGGGTTCTTCCGGGCTCCCTGGGGAGCTGGCAGCGTGCAACCGGCGCCTCGGGTGGGGGAAGGGCAGGGCCTGGGGAGGACACCCGGCCCCGGGGTTTGGGCCGAAGCTGGGGCCGTCCCCACGGCGCGGAGGCCCGCACAAGGGGGCAGGGATGGGGCGGGGGAGGCACGGCCTGCTTGGGGCGGGGGGCGAGGGGCGGGCCGGGCCCAGCTGCCCGGGGGCGCACGTGCCTGCCGAGCTCCGCGCTCGGCTCGCTGCCCGCCAGGCCTTACCTTAGAGCGCGTCCAAGGTCCCGCTTCCAGCGCCGCGCAGTCTGTGCCCTCGGGTCGCTTTTATAGCCCGGGCGCCGGCGGAGTCTGCCCCTCGCGCTGGCCACGCCCCCTCAGGCCTAGGCCACGCCCCCTCAGGCCTCGGCCACGCCCCCTCAGGCTCCGGCCACGCCCCGCGCGCCCCTGTCGGGAGTCGCGGTATCAACACAACAGCAGCCGGCTGCAGGCTGCAGACTGCAGGCCCCAGGGCACCGCAGGCGGTCCGGGTACCCTGGGCAGCCACCGGCTTAGGTGCAGAAAAGGCCCAAGGCCAGGGCTACATTAAGATGAAACTCCGTTACGCGTTTAAAAGCTTGCCTTGGCCCTGGCTGGCGTGGCTTGGTGGTTGAGCCTCGACCTATGAACCAGCGGGTCACGGATGGATTCTTCTGGTCAGGGCTTGGGCCCGGCTTGCGGCTCGATCTCCAGCAGGGGGTTATGCTGGAGGCAGCCCATCAATGATTCCCTCTCCTCAGTTATGTTTTTCTCTCTCCCTCTCCCTTCCTCTTTGAAATCAATATGAGAGAGTGCCATGGGGGAGGGGTGGTGGTGGCGGGGGGAATGGAGAACAAAAGGTCAATAGTACCTACCAGTCTTTCTCCCGAGAGACTGACCTCTGTCGGGGACCACGAATCAGGGTAAGGAAATAGTGCATCTCATGGCTGCTTATGCTGAATCGGAAGGGGAAGGCCAAGGTAAAATTCAAGCAGGGCACATCGTAATTGATGGTGACGTGTTCCACCTTGTATGATCCTCTGATGGTGACAGGTGTCAGGAAGGGAGCTTCATTTGGCCCCTGCTTAAATCAGCTGAACACGCATTTCCAATGAGAGCTTGTTTACAAAGCTCTTTCAGATGCATTCTCATATGCATTCCATTAGCTGTTCCCTCTTTGAAACTCTCGGGGGATTCTGAGATGCCAATCTCTCTGCATTTTGTTTCCAGTTCCCTTACCTCTTAGTCTGCGATTCTTTCTCACCAGCCACACATAATCTATCCCAGGATGGGACTGGGAATCATTGCCATGTGAATCATGCTCCCTGGGAGACTCTAGTGCGTCCACTTTTGTTTGCAGATGGTTGCTATTTGTTCTCCAGTCCTGACCACTCTATCTTCATATTCATATCCAACTGACGACTGGACATCTCCATCTACATGTGGCACAGCCATCCTGAACTCAAAATGTGTCCAGATCTGAACTCATTTCCAGTGTTCCACTGTTCTCTGCCCCTCCACCCCCAAGTAAATGAAGCCAGAAAGCTGTGAATCAACTTTGATTTCTCCCACTCCCTCGCATCTAATCAACTCCAGTCTATTTCACGGTTTAGTTATCTCAATTTCACAGCCCTTCACTACTCTTGCATTGTCCTAAGTCAGACCTTTGGCACTCCTTACTTGGGTCATTACAACTAGCCTCCATGCTGTCTCCGTTCATTCCTGCACCCCCCGCCCCTTCTCTAGCTATCTTGGCTGGAAACCTGGCTGCTCTATCTCTTTCGTCTTATGTTTGATATTTGAAAATTTTTTTTATCAGCCTTCCTGGAACACAATATAACCGCAGCTTCTATTTTGCAACCATGATGAGGTGACCTTCAAAATTAGCCTTGTGCCAAGGATGGCAGAACAGAAAACTGGAAGGAATCTGGAAGGTTGACACCATTAGGCCACCATATCAGCCCTGGATTGTTACCTCTGACTTGTCACAAGAGGAAAAAAACCCTAAACTGTTTAAGCTGTTAGGTACCCATTTCCTCCTGATGCTCGAAGCGTTGCACAAATGGATAGGTGTTCTCAGGCGAACTCAGAGCCAGAGGTAAAGATGGCCTTCATCAAAAGTCTGGCCAACTATTAGATCCTATTTATGTGTGAAGACAAGTTTTTGCCAATGAAATAAAAAGGCCGAGCTTGTTATTAATACCTTAGTATGAACTAGAGGTCATTCATTCAACATACTAAGAGAATGTGAATTTGATGAGAGGATAAGCATTCTGAGAAGCAAGGATTGGTGGGGTTGCAGGGGAGACTTGGGCATCGTGAGTACTCTGGGAACTGAGAGAAAGGAGAGATCATCCAGAAAAAGGAAACATACACATGGCAAGGGATCCAGGGCCAGGTCTAACTCCCAACACTCACTAGTTTTAAATTCTTGCTTTATAGGGGAAGTTTAAAAACACCATATGATCTCACTTGTATGTGGAATCTCATGAACAAAATGAACTGACGAACAAAATAGAAACAGAGGCATGGCTACATGAAACAGACTGACAGCTGTCCGAGGGGTGGGGGTGAGGGGACTGGATGGAAGAAGGTAAAGGGATTAGCCAAAGAACATACGTGCATAACGTGAAGACACGGATTATAGTGTGGTGATGGCCAGAAGGAATGGGGGTTGGGGGCGGGATAGAAGTGGACACAGGGGGTGGGAGGATAGACATCTGTGATAGTATCAACAATAAAAATAAAATTTAAAAAATCAGTGGGGTTGATTAAAAAGAAGAGATAGGCATAATAGAAGGATTTAGCAACCAGATAATACTCTAAAAAAATAAGCAGGAAAAACTACTCCATTTCAGAACATTTTGACATGTGCCAATATGAAAGGGTAAGTGTGTCTTCATGGTCTTTGATAGCAGCTGCTTCACCCTGTCTACACCCCCCCTTCTTCCTACAGTTTTCTCTACAAAAGAGCTGTTCCTGAGAAAAATGGAAAGTGGGGCCCCTGACAGGGTAAAGCCAGGGAGGGTGACTTTTGAGTGGGTCTCTAGCAACAGGCCAACAGTTTTCATCTCCTCTTCCATCTTAAGAACAAAAGTTACTAATATTAGTTTATGGAATATTGGCAACTATACAAAATACAGCATCAGAACCAAAATTTGTTTTCAAAATCTGAGTTTTTGACACTCGGAGAACTTCATTCCAAACTTCCAATTATATAATTACAAAAAAAATTCATGTTTCAGAAAAACATACTTAATCTCAACATAAAATTCATGTCACTTATCACAAAGTTAGACAGTCAACTGTATAAAGGAGAAACAAAACAGAAGCAGTATTTACAAAGGTAGACTACATGAGACATTGTGAAGAACTCTTTGTTAATAAACACAATACATACTTTTACACTCTACATTTCAAAAATGATACATCTGTGAACAATACGATGAAAGTTATTAATGTCGATGACTTTAAATTAAATTCCAGGTT
Organism: Murina feae; assembly: GCA_004026665.1. Lineage (NCBI taxonomy): Eukaryota > Metazoa > Chordata > Mammalia > Chiroptera > Vespertilionidae > Murina > Murina feae. The sequence continues at coordinate 7,711 of PVJC01020587.1, forward strand.
GCGGTGTTGAAGATTTTAAATTCAATTCAAGGGTGGGAGAGTTGAAGACTAAATTCAAAGTCAAGGTTATAGTGATAAAGACTTTAAATTCAAGGTTATAGTAATAAAAATTTTCAATTCAAGGGCAGATTGTCTAAGAAAGGACAAAACAACCAGCATTCAAGCTATTTAGTCAATTAGTTCCTTGTGAATACAAAATATATAGGAACCACTAAATGGATTAGCCTAATTACAAATTATGTTCACTTCTAAAGAACTCACAACTGCAAGAAATCGTTACACAGAGTTATTCTGTCAGTTTCTATCCTTGGGTAGGAATTTCTGCTATATTTAAATCTTCAAGACAATTCCTTTCCACTTTCACATTTTTTAAGTATAAAATATGTTTAAACAAAGAGATAGCCATTCCTTAGAGGCCTATTCCCCCACTGACTTCTAAAAGAGAGAGAAAAAAAGATTTCACTTCCTCCTCTACCCCCAAAACATAAAGCAAACGCAAACAATCCAATTCCTAATTAAGAATCAGTTGCATAGAACCCAGGGCCTGGAACAATATTTCATGCTAGTTCTCTTGCTATATGCTGAGGACAATTTAGTTATTTACATTATTGAGAAATCTGTTTGGCAGGCTGGATTCATTCCAGGGCTCCCATTAGCAGAGTTTTGCTAAAAAAGGCGAGAGTAGCGGCGTCTGCGAATGGGGACATCGAAGAGCCTCCGGGGCCTCCCCCCCTCATCTTCCTCATCAGATTCCTCCATATCTGCCGAGTCATCGTCTTCCTCCTCTTCTGCATCTTCCATCTCTTCATACTCATCAGGACCCAATTCCTTGAAAGAGAAAACAGTCTTTTGATAAGAACTTCCATCAGTTTTTTATACTTATTTAATGCAAATATCTCGTTTACCTAGACTCTGAACCAGACATGCCAAATATGAATCTTTATAGACCTGAACAGTACATTTCCATAACGCACATACCGATTCCAGTGTATACCCTATTACGTGTTTTAAAACGCTCAATGTAGTTTTCATGGTAAATATATTTCATTAATATAGTATTTATTTTTACATGATAATTGTTGTTCAGATACAATGTAGCAAACAGACCACTCCTAACAACTAAAAGTAAGATTTTACTTAATTTATCGTATTAGTGATTTTAGTAACAATTTTTAATATATATGCTTACAGAAAAGATGTGAACATATTAACAAGGTATGACATGACCTCTACTGGTACTTTTTATGTACTGTCAACAAGAGGTCTGTGATTTCTGTTGAGTTCCTACTATAAAGACACATCATTTCCATTCAACCACCATGGGAGCTTCTACTTCTACATTAACTTGTTGGAGGCTCTTAGCGTAGGGCAATGGTGACGTTAACTCTGCAATATCTGAATATCACCTGCAAACTTCCTCCTAAGCAGTGCTTCTTCTATCCATCGTGACTTATTTTGCTGTCAACTTTTTCACTTTTAAAGACCCAATGAGAGGAGTCGCTATATTGAACAGAATTCTGAATAGCAAGGAGATCCTACTTGTGGGAAATGTTGGGAAACTGGATGTGGTGTCAGCGACAGTCCTTCCACCAAGGATTTTATGACATTTCATGATGCAGCACCCTCTCTACCCTTCTGATCTCATCTCCATCCACTCTGCCCCCATTTCCCACCCTCCAGTACACTGGCCTCCTGGCAGTTCTTCGTTGGGACTTCTGCACTTGCTGTTCTTTAGCTTGGAACATCCTTCACATCCAAGGGCTCCTTCTGCTCCTTTCCAGTCTCAACTCAAATGTCACAGAAGCCTTTCCTGACACATCTTTATATTATACAACCCAACAGGACACTCCTTATCCCGTTTATTCTGATTATTCTCCCGTGCACATTTTACTACTTGACCTAAGTACATGGTATTTATTTGCTAACCTTTGTCTATTCTAACTAGAATGTAAATTCCAAGGCAGAGATTTGAATTGTATTGTTCACTGCATTTTCCCCAGCCCCTGGTAGGTACTCAGTAAATATTTGTGTTTTTTTAAAAAATATATTTTATTGATTTTTTACAGAGGAAGGGAGAGGGATAGAGAGTTAGAAACATGGATGAGAGAGAAACATCGACCAGCTGCCTCCTGCACACCCCACACTGGGGATGTGCCCACAACCAAGGTACAAGCCCTTGACCGGAATCTAACCTGGGACCCTTTAGTCTGCAGGCTGACGCTCTATCCACTGAACCAAACTGGTTAGGGCAGTAAATATTTGTTGAGTGAACAAATTAACTGATGTGGGAGAAAGGTATTGTCTTTTAGGATTTGTCAAAGAAATAGTCCCTGGGATTTATTATAACATAAACAACAAAGATATGTAAATATAAGATAATCCATTATTTTAATCTCTGGATATGTCTTTAAATCTAGGGAATGAAGACTTTTAAATCCAATAGCAGGTCCAAAAGAGACTTAAGAGTGGGAAAAAGGGACCAGGGAAGGAGGGAAGAATTAAAAAAATTATGAAACATTAAATTCAGGTGGTATGATTAATTATCATAATGAAGAAGAAAACAAAAACTGTTAAAGAAATCAATGTGGCTAAAGACTCCTGCTGATCACAAGTAAAACTGTACATACCAAACAGCAGATGGAAAGAGGAACACAGACAAAAATGAAAATAAATCAGCAGTAGGGACCTCTAAAGTGTCTAAAAACAAACGAGAAACCACCTAGACCAAGAAAAGACCAACCAAAAGTATATTTTAGAGTGGCATGCAGAGTATAAAGCAAAAGAAAAGATTAAATCCTCCCAATTAATTATATTGTTAAAGGACACAAAAGAGAACAATTCAGTTTCCATATCAAGAAAACTACTATTTTCCCTGGCTGGTGTGGATCAGTTGGCTGGGCATCATCCTGTACACCAAAAGGTTGTTGGTTCGATTTCTGGTCAGGGTACATGCCCAGGTTGTGGGCTTGATCCCTGGTAAGGGGTATGCAGGGGGTAGCCGATCAATGTTTTGCTTTCACATCGATATTTCTCTCTCTCTTCCACTCTCTTGAAAAATCAATAAAAAAATATATTAAAAAAAGAAAATATTTAAACAGGAAAAGTAAACACAAGTACAATCCCCCCACTGCCTCTTCATGCTGATTAGAAAATAAGTCCAGAATTTTCATTCCTTTTTATTGTTTTCTCATCCCTGATAGAGAAAAAACCATTTCCCACAAGGTAGGTAAAGATTTTATACTATTATTTGTTGTTGGGAAGCCACTGGAACTCTAAATAAGTAAGAACATAGTTAAGAGAGGGTTGAACATGTAATGAGTTTATTATTGTAATTTTAAATTATAAATTTAAAAATTTTAAACTTTAAAAAAGAAGTAAATATTATAAAACTTCTCAGCTTTAATTTCTAACATAAATATCAATATAACCCACATAAGCAAGAGTTCTTTGGAGTCCTCATAACTTTCTTTTAATTATAGATGACATACAATATTAAATTAGCTTCAGGTATACAACATTGTGATTAGACATATATATACACACATTATGAAGTGACCACCACAATAAGTCTAGTAACCATTTGTCATCATACATAGTTATTACAGCATCATTGACTATATTCCCTATTCTGCACTTGTGACTTATTTTATAACTGGCAATTTGTACTTTTTAGTCACTTCACCTTTTTGCTCATTCTTCCACCCCTTACCACTCTGGCCACTATGTATCTATGAATTTGTGTTTAGTTTTATTTGTTTTGTTTCTAGATTCCACCTACAAGTGGAATTATATGGCATTTGTCTTTCTCTGTCTGACTTATTTCACTTAACATAATATCCTCTAGGTCCATCTATGTTGTTGCAAATGGCAAGATTTCATTCTTTTTTTATTGCCAAGTAATCCTATATAATAAAAGGCTAGTATGCAAATCAACCAAATGGTGGAACAACCAGTTGCTATGATGCACAATAACCATCAGGGAGCAGATGCTCAATGCAGGAGCTGTCCCCTGACAGTCAGTGCATTCCCACAGGGGGAGCGCCGTTCAGCCAGAAGCCAGGCTCACAGCTGTTGAGCACAGCGGCCCTGCCTCCGTGGCAGCCTCTCCCGCCTCCGCGGCAGCGCTAATGATGTCCCACTGGTGACTTAGGCCCGCTCCAAAGTGGGACTAAGTTGTCAGCTGGACATCTCCCAAGGGCTCCTGGCTCCGAGTGCACGAATTTCATGTACCAGGCCTCTAGAGTGTGTATGTGTGTGTGTGTGTACTTACACACACACATTATCTGTTCGTCTATGGACGGACACCTAGGCTGCTTCCATAGGTTGGCTATTGTAAATAACACTGCAATGATTGTAGGGGTGCATACATTCTTTTGAATTAGTGTCTTTTATTTCTTTGGATAAATACCCAAAGGTGGAATTGCTGGGTCATGTGGTATAGTTCCATTTTTAATTTTTTAAAAAAATATATTTTATTGATTTTTTTACAGAAAGGAAGGGAGAGGGATAGAGAGTTAGAAACATGGATGAGAGAGAAACATCGATCAGCTGCCTCCTGTTCACCCCCTACTGGGGATGTGCCCGTAACCAAGGTACATGCCCTTGACCGGAATTGAACTCAGGACCTTTCAGTTCGCAGGCCGACACTCTATCCACCAAGCCAAACCAGCCAGGGCCATTTTTAATTTTTTGAGGAATCTCTAATAACTTTTCAAAGCTTAAGGGGGTCGTGAGACCAAAAAGTTTGAAATGACTTTCCTTAAGTAAAGACTACTTTATACTCACCCTAACAAATATTTTAAAAAGCCTCGACAGGATCAAGTTGACCCAATAATAACTCCCTATGCCAATAAATCTCAGCACTCTACATTTTATGTCAGGAATAATAGCAACTTTATGACAGGAGCATTTTCAGAGATAGAGAAAGATTTATAACAATAAAATAACCAGTTCATTAAAAAGATGGCAAAATCCTAAGTATATTTGCACATAATTATAGAGCTTCAAAATGAATGAAGCAAATCTGATAGAATTAAAGAGTAGACAAAACTTAATTATAATTGGAGATTACAACAATCATCTCACAGAGAATAAAAACCAAAAAAAAAGATCAGTAAATATATAAAAGACTTGAAAAACAATACCAGTTCAACCTGTCATTTATAGAATAATATTCCCCAAAATAACAGAATATACATTCTTTTCAAATACACAAGTATTTGCCAAGATAGACCATAATTCTGGGCCATAAAACATTTAAAGGATTGAAATTATACACAATGAGTTCTGTAAACATAACAAAATTCAAAATCAACAACCCAAAGATAACTGGAAAATCTCCAAATGTTTGGAAATTAACATATTTCTAGAAAAGTCATTGATCAAAACTAAATTACAAGAAAATCTGAGAATATTTTGAACCAAATGTTAATGAAAACATAATGTCAGAATTCATAAAATGTAGCTAAAATAGTGCTTATAGAGAAGGTCTAAAATCAATAACTTAAACTTCTACTTTAAGAAGCTAGGGGGGGAAAAGCAAATTAAACCCAAAGTAATAAGGAGAAATAAAGATAATTGTAGAAATCGATGAAAATAGAAATGAGTAAACAGTAGAGAAAGTCAGTGAAGTAAAAACTTGTTCCTTTAAGTGATCAATAAAAGTGATAACCCCCTAGCTAAACTGATGAACAAAAGATATAAATTACCAATATGAAGAACAAAAGAGGACATGACTATCTTTTCCAGCCATTAAAAGGATTATCAATATTTAGGTAGCTTTATGTCAATTAATTCAGCATTTAGACAAAACGGACATATTCCTTAAAAGACACAAATTAGCAAAAGTGGACAAGAAACAGAAAATATAAATATTAAAGAAATTAATATTTCAAAACTTTTACATAAAGCATATTCCAGCCCCAGATGACTTCACTGATAAATCATATAAAACATTTAAGGATAATTACAATCTCATACAGAATTTGGGCTGGTCAACATGGAAGACTGCCATAAGGAGCGAATTCCTAGGACTGGAAATAAACAGTAGGAAGCACTTCTCCACCGGGAGGGAAGCTAAGCTTCATTTCCAAACCCCAGACTGGATTGTTTTCCACCGACACATCACAAGCACAAAGGCCTAAGTCTCATCATCATCCTTCTTTCTACAAATTGGAGTTGTGAATGTGTCAACTCTGGGTCAGCTTCATATCATGTCCATCTTCCCAGACTTAGTTATAGCAGTGGTTCTCAACCTTCCTAATGCCGAGACCCTTTAATACAGCTCCTCATGTTGTGGTGACCCCCAACTATAGAATTATTTTCGTTGCTACTTCGTAACTGTAATGTTGTTACTATTATGAATCGTAATGTAAATATCTGATACGCAGGATGTATTTAGACGACCCCTGTGAAAGGGTCATTTGACCCCAAAAGGGGTCACAACCCACAGGTTGAGAACCACTCACAGGTTAGAGCCTCCCATCAGGGTCACCCAGGAGCCAGAGGGTTTGGGTGAACATTTGATGCCTACAACTCGATTACATTCTGGGTATACAATTCACATTTTATTCCTATTGTATAACTAGAGCCTCATAATTTTCTCTAGTTTTACAGCCTGTAAGATTAGGGTTACTGCTAAACCTGCCTTAAGGTAACCCTAAAAATGAGATTTAAAAAATATACCTAGTTGACTTAGGAAATGATCCCAAAGAGAGACTAGTAAAAGCATGAGTCTGTCCATTAAATCCTTTGTAATAATTTCTATAGGATATTCGTATTATTTTACAAAATGGGAGTTTTAGCAAAAACACTGTAAGAAATTGTTTTCCCTGTCTTAACGAAATAAAAGAAAGCAGATATTAACTAGTCTAGTGTGGTGTTTCTCATTAGGTGACAGATGTATTTAAAACAAATAATTACTCTATAGAATACTAATGGTAGACTCTTATCATTATACATCTGCCCAAACCCACAGAATATACAACAGTAAGAGTGAACCCTAATGTAACTTATGGACTTTGGGTGATAATGATGTGTCAGTGTAAGTCCATAGTTGTGACACTAACACCGCTCTAGATATGGGAAATATTGTGTGGGTAGGGGGTATGTGGGAAATTTCTGTACCTTCTGCTCAATTTTTCTGTGAATCTAAAACTGCTCTAAAAAATAAAGCTATGAAAAACAAACTAACAGACAAAAACAGGTAACAGCAGAGCTGCTCTGACTGAAGAGTACAGAGCCCCGCTTACCTCTTATCTGCTCCCCGCCCCCACATGTTCAGATATCCCACCCACCTCAAGGTATACTTCCCTCAAAATTTCTAGGGTTCCTGCAACACAATTTATAAACTATTTGTCTGGCTAATCAACAAAGACCCTCTGTGGAGTCAATTCTAAAAAGTTCTGTAAATCAGCACCAGAGGAAATTTAACCTACCAATCGAGCTATAGACACCCTGAATGTCGGACATGCCATATGGAACCGGGGAATGGCGACATTAAAGATCTTGTCTTTAAAGTAAAGAAAGTGGAAAGTATAATATCCTTCCATATATCCTGATGTTGTAGAGAATGTGGTACAACTTGTGTATTCATATACTCGACCAGGGCTGATGATTGGAAATTCACCTGCAGAGAAAATAGTAACAATTGATTGAAGCATAAAATTCAGTTCTCCATCACAGCAAATTAGGTATGTCCTCTATGGGAGTATGTAAACTATGTTAAAGTAAATGCACAATTACAAACAAAATCTAAAAGAAAACACAACAAAATGTTAATAGTGATGGGATTACGAGTATTTTGGCTTTTTGGGTAGTCCCTCTCATTCTCTATAGCAGTGTGTGGGTGGGGTGGGGGAATTCTTGGAGAATAAAAAAGGAATATTTTCTTTTTCAAAATGCTTTGAGATATTTTAGACACCGTCTTCAAGACATGGGCAATAAGTGTCACAGACACTAGTTTAAACAGTGATAAGGATCATCTAAATGTTTAAAAGTAGCAATAGGCTAAAACATAAAATTCTGAGCATGCAGCTTAAGCATTTAGCCCAGACAAAATAGCAGTCACAAGGGAGAATTCTTACCCCAAGGGGCCAAATTACTGAAAAAGAAATATAGCTTTAATGAAATTGTTTACACTAGATCCCCAAATAAATTCAGGAAAAATTCCTTAAACAAACATGCAGAACATGACTTTACTCATGGCAATAAATTAGAGCAACTTTAATCTAAACTGAATTCTGTACATGCGTAGGACCAATAAGAGAAGTGCATAGCTTAAATAATGTTATTTTTCTGAAGCACAAATACAAAATCTGAAGAATCTAAGGGTTCAGAAACTTAGGATAATTATAATGTCAATGGAAATCAAGCTAGAGATGATTGAAATCCACAAACAAAAAAATCTGTTATTAATTTTAACATTTCTCCCCTAAATTTCAAAAGATGACAAATATAAAATTCATCTTCTCTTTCTGCTCTATGCCTACAAAACATTACAATGAATAATTATTCAGTGGGAAAGAAAAGAACTTAAGAAGGGAAAGCAGTAACAGGTGATTCACAGAATGTAAACTCAATCCCTGTGTTATAATTTTAAAAAGTTCTGTTTAAAGGTACTAAGCTGATAGAATAATGACATTTATACATTATATTTGTCAAGCAAAGTATTGTAGTTAGGAGAAGCCCAGGATCTATGAGACCTTTCATATTGTAAAGACAGCTATTAAAAAGATGCAGTCATAGCCACCAACATCATCATGCCTTTCTAAGCTGTGCCACATATATGCTGTCCAAAAGTTCTTAGATGCAACTGATGTATAACTGAATCTTGCATTACATACCGACTACTCCAGGTCCTTGAACTTCTTCTACATCACCTTTAGCATTTGTTATTCTCCAATAGCGACTGTCCAACTGACAAGCCTTCTCAGGAAGTGCATCCTTTGACATTTCAATCCTGGAGAAAGAAATGGGGCGGCAGAGACACAAATCAGGCTTTTTGTTTCTTTTGTTTAAGAGCTACAGCACTTGGGTTAAGAACACAAAGGGAATTTCCAAAGGAAGTTAAGAAACACACCCTAAAGTCTGTGTTCATTGTCTATTTCGGAAGTTCTCAAAGATATTGGCCTGATTAGCTAACTCCCCCATGAGAATGCTTTCATTCAACTTCCACGCCTGATTTCAGTGAGGATCAACAATAGAAAGGACAGCAAAAAAATTCACAAACTCCATGCTTAGTGGCTTCCCAACGACTCCTTTAAAATTCTCACTTGATTGCCCTAACCGGTTTGGCTCAGTGGATAGAGCATCAGCCTGCGGACTGAAAGGTCCCAGGTTCGATTCAGATTAAGGGCAAGTACCTTGGTTGCGGGCACATCCCCAGTGGGAGGTGTGCAGAAGGCAGCTGATCGATGTTTCTAACTCTCTATCCCTCTCCCTTCATCTCTTTAATAAAATATGTTTTTAAAAAAAGTTCTCACCTGATTCGGTATGTGAAGAAATAATGGGGTGGATGTACAGAGCTAAGTTCTGGCAGAAACGACGTGGAAACTGAAACGGTAATATCTCCAGTTGTTGCTACACACTCTGGATCATGAATATATCTAGGTAAATAAAAAAATTAAACATTTTTTAGTCAACTAACCTCAATTCTAGAATATAAAAGGTTTAAAGATACAATGCAAAATAGCTTAAGATTGAAAATTTAAATCACAGTTGAGATCTTAAAGGTATAGTCCTATTAAGCTTAGGAGAAAACTAGAAATTACAAGCAAACCAGCAATCTTTGAAGACTCCGGATCAGTGATGGTTGCAGTAAAGTAATTTACTTGGAAACTAAAAAGAGTCTATCTCCATTTTCAGAGCTGGGGAAATTTAGGGGACCATCTGAAAACACAGCTATACCTACAAACTGATAATAAAAATGTGTTAGTGTATTATTATAGGGGCCTCTAATGTATATTTAATCTATCATTTCTGCCAACCAGACTACTATAAACCAATATTACCTCTAATACTATCTATAATATCCAGATGTTCCATTTAGAGATAATAAATATTTGCTAGGAGTTAATAGTTACTAATTTCTATTCACACTAAATGTACTAATTAGCAAATAGCTTTTTTTTTTCTAAAAAGAAACTATATAACTACTAAAAAGCCATAACTTTTACATCAAATCAATTTTTTTCTTTTGATTCTTCAAAATAAGAAAAATACTGGCTGTTCAAGTGTTTGGATGTTTTGGCCTTAAAATGAGAACAGAATAGATTTATGATGATGAGAGGTTCTGTTATTAACCTTCCTGGGAAACTCCATCTCATGATCTGTAAATGATGATTTTTGCTTATTATCATCATTCCATTCCCAAAAACCCCAAGTGAAATACCTGAAAATCTGGTCTCTGATGATAGGGAAGCCACCTGATACAACACTGTTGACATAAGAAGTAAACCAGTCAGTAAAAGTAGCACCTGTAAACCAGAAAGGGGGGGGAAGGACAAATCGTTTTTGTAAAATCCATGCAGGAAACAAGGAAACAATTGTAATTTCTCTTTGCGGAAGGTGTGATTTTCAGACCCAGAAACATTTATAGATATAATTCCTCTAGTCCTTTATAAGGACAATTTCTAGTCTCAATTCTATCCCTCTTATTTCTAACAACCTTTGCTAGGGAATCCTCCAACTAACTTCAAAGTACTTTTTATACAAATATATAATTAAATAACAGATTCCTAAACTTACTTTGTTCTGGTACAGGAATGAAAAGCTTTCTGTCTGTAATTCCTTGAACAAAGAGACATGGCTAGGAAGAAACTACAGGAACAATATCAGCACCTATCCTCAAACAGTCAGGGAATACCCCTGCTCCAGGTATATACTGACTCAGATTCAGTCTGGACATCTAACAGGAGTTATGGGCATCAGGCAATCCCTCAGTAGTTTAGGTGACTACAGATTCAAACGCACAGTGGTCCTCCGTATTCTCAGTGAGCAGCTCAAAGTGGAAAAGAATGACTGGAACAGTCCAGTCCGGGCCATACATCTGTGACCTAGTGATTGGGTCAGTAACAGGCATTTACATAAGTTATGCCTGCCCCCTCTAGGTAATACAACGTGACTTTCTCAGATCCCCTTACTGTTAATACATCTCAGGGACTAGCATACATTAGTCCCTTAACCAGTGATGCTCAATGCATTTCTCTGTAATCTTATTTTTATCAACCCAGTTCCTATACTCCCTCATGCTAAATGTCAGATGCTAAATTTAGAGTATTTACTTTATATTCTGCTTTGAGAATGATAGAAGATACAATTTAGGCTTGGGTCTGAGGGTACGTAGCTTTAAAATTTTAAAGACATCAATTGAGAAAGTACACTACAATAGTTGGTTCTAATGTCTACTAATGGTCCATTCTAACTCCCTATTTATTAAATGTTATTATATTCAAAATGAGCACTAATCATCTGTTTACTTGGAGCAAGATATTAAAAAGCCTATCTTTAATGACATTAGCAAAGGCATTACAATTCAAAGGAGGTACAATTTTATGTCATGAGAACTAGTAATTTTCCTGTAGAGTTTTAAAGTCATTTTTCATATTTCACGGTTTACATAAAATAAAAAGAAAATGAATTAGTGTATTTCAATGTACCTAAATTTATTATAATATATATTAGAACAAAGTGTGTTCTTTAAAATGAGGACAGTTTCCAAGAAAGTCAAACTTATTTGAATCAAGATGTAATTTATATGTTTCAAGCTAGCTTACCTTCAAAGTAAGGCTGCATCTTGGAGTTCTTTGGTAGCACTGGGGCTTTATCAAGGCAGCCTAAAGGAACTGCTTTCTCAGCTTTCTTCCCAGCACTAATGCCTCATCTCATCTCAAATCTTTCCCTTTGCTCTCCCATTCCAGGAGAAATCCCAACTACCAGAATAGTATTATCAGAACTTAGTATTCTGCTGCAGTGGTGGGGTCTTCCATACCATGTTAGACCAGCACCATACTGAGCAAGAAACTCCAGGAGCCTAGCAGGCAGCTTACTTCAGAGCTCAGGCAGCATTCGGTGTATGAACGCAGTAGCACCATGCACCAGAGCCATGATGTTCACCCTTCAAGTGTGTGCTATGCGAAGATGCCAAAGAGGACACTGAGCAGGAGCAAAGCCCAGCAAGCACTAACTTAGAAACCACAGACCACGTGAGTCAGGGTGAGCTGACAGCCAGGGACTAAGTGTCAAAGCTTTTTATAACTTACTACGTGGGAGTAAGAGCCTGACATTGTGAAGTGTGCCACAAAATCTAGAATGTGCCACAGTATAGACTCTGTTCAAGCTTCCAATTAGGAGAAATAATTACATATAGACGCCTTAGCTTGCAAGGCCCCTTTACTATTAATCTATGGGGATGTTTGACATGTGCCAGGAATGCCTTTAAAAAGCTCAGTGGATAGTCAGCAAGCTTCTCTTAAGTGAGCAAAATCTAAGCAAAACAAGACTAATGAATAGCAGAGAGGTGAGCAGCACTTGCATACCAATTAAATTGTCCACAAATCCTTTAAGAAATACCCCTTCAAGGCCTACAAAAACTAGTTGTGCCAAGGAGTTCATGAAGCCCAGTTTATACCTGTTTTCAAAGACTGCTGTTTTGAGGTATCTAGTATTATTTGTCAGTATTTTACTACGGCATTGGCATCAAAAAAGAAAAAGTAGTGTCCTGGCCAGTGTAGCTCAGTTGATATCACACCATGCACCAAAAGGTTGCCAGTTTGATTCCCAGGTGGGCACATGCCTGGGTTGTGGGCTTGATTCCCAGCAGGGGTGAGCAGGAGGCAGCCCATTGATGTTTTGCTCTCATGTTGATGTTTCTCTCTTTCTCTCTCCCTCTAAAACCAATTTTAAAAATCTTTTTTAAAAATGCAACATTAAAAAAAAGTACAAAGTAATTTTATATGTCAACATCTCTAACAATCCTAATAAAAGAGTAATATGCAAATTAGGTGTCACTCTGTGACAAAGATGGCCTCCCCCATGGCACAAGATGGCGGTGCCCAGTCCGGCTCAGCTCCACCACTGAAGTGGTCAGGCCTGTTAGCCAGGCAGGTGGCAGGGGAGGCGAGGGGCCCGAGGGGCAGAATAGGTGATCGGATGGGGGCTGGGGTCTCCTGTCCAGGCCAGAGGCCTTCGCCAGACACCTCAGGCATGGGCAGGGGCAGAGCTGGTGATCAGAGGGGTATGAGGGTGCCCTACCCAGGCATAAGGCTTGGACCAGAAGCCTCAGGCTTAGGCAGGGGCAAGGCCGGAGATTGCAGGGATCTGGGCACTGGTAGAGCCGGCAAAGCAGGGGTCTGGGGGTCCCCTGCTCAGGCCTGTAGCCTTGGCCAGAGTCTCAAAGGTGGAGCCGGCAAAGCAGGGGTCTGGGGGTCTCCTGTCTGGGCCTGCAGCCTTGGCCAGAGGCTGCCAGTGGGGCAAAGGCAGAGCTGGTGATGGCAGGGGTCAGAATCAGAGCTGGTGATTGCAGAGGCCTGGGCTCTGTGAAGCCGGAGATTGGAAGGGTTTGGGGGTCCCCTGCCCAGGCCTGCATCCTCGGCCAGAGGTTACAGTCCTGGGCAGGGTTGGATCTAGGATTGGAGGGGCAGGTGTGGAGCCAATGATTGGAGTGAACTACAGAGGAAACACCTTTTCTGACCGCTCATTGGCTAAGCTCCCTGTTTGCCATTGGTAATATTCTTAGTAACTTGGGTACTAAGAATCCAAAAAGGCAATCTAGGGTTTTTCCACCACACTCCTGGAGAAAAAAATGAAGGTCCACAGCTGGAGGGCTAAGAAATGTCATATCCTGCCCTAGCTGGTTTGGATCAGTGCATAATGCCTCAGCTTACTGACTGCAGGGTCTGGGTTCAATTCTGACCAAGGGCATGCACCTAGGTTGTAGGCTTCTCCCTGACCGGGGCCCAGGTCAGGGCTCATGCAGGAGGCAACCAATCAAAGTGTTCCTCTCACTTTGATGTTTCTCTCTGTTTTCCCCTTCTCTTCCACATTCTCTAAAAATCAATAAAAACATATCCTCAGGTGAGGATAAAAAAGAAAGAAAGAAATATCATATCCTATGAAAGACACATCTTGAAAATGCCTAAAGAAAGTTTGTCATTTCTTCATGGTGAAGGGACTGGAGTCCGTGTTGATGAAAACACCTTGGTGGCTGTGGTGACTGGCAGTGGCTGCAGCAGCGAGGTGATGGGGCTGGTGGCTTCCCCTGATTAGCCTGGTCGCCTCCCACAAAAGGAGGCCAGACTGAAGCTTAGGCCTGCTCCTCAAGGGGAGCAGAGAGTGGGCCTAAGCCGTCAGTAGGACACCCCCTTGAGGGCTCCCAATATCTGAGAGGGGGCAGGCTAGGCTGAGGAACACCCCTCCGCCAGTGCACAAATTTCATGCACCAGGCCCCTAGTGTATTAATATGAGTGATGGAAAATACATGTGCACGTAAGGAACTATATACTTACTCATATTAATTCTATACATTTTAGTGTTCCATAGCAGAGTCCTAAGAGCACAAAATTGTATAGGGCATGGCTTTTTTCCAAACAGAAACCAAATTCAAATAAAGTATAAGGGCTATTCTAATGAATGCTTAGATATAGTACTTTTTAAACCAACAAGCCTTAAAAAATACAAGTATAAAATTGCCAGCTGGTTAAGTAACTAAAAAGTTTCTACCAACTTAATATTTTTGACAGGTGGAAAAAGGAAAAAATAAAACTTTTTTTTCTCCTACCTATGATAAACATGTCAATAGCAGCTGGATTCCGAGCCATTTGGTCCTAGGTGAGAAAAAGGATATTTTAATTAAGAAAAATACTTTCCACCATGTATTTTGTTTTGTTTTGAATAAATTCACAATTTTTTACTTAAAAAACAAAAACAAAATAAAAAATGAGATATGCCTGTACTCCCTGAAGACTCCAAGGCAAAAGGAATCATCTAATATTAACTAGGTTCTGAGAAAGAAAGGAAGAAGGAAAAAATAAGAAAAATACATTTTCTTAATTTTCCATCATTCATTATTTGTATTCTTCCCTGAAGAAAAGGCAAAACAGATAGAAAATAACTTAAGTGCTCTAACCAATTCTTGGACATTCCTCACACTTGTCAGCTCCTGCTTCAAGATTTTTATATTTAAGTTCTTTCTATAAAGTCCAGTTAAATGCTTATATACTGCTATTACTGTGAAAATGAACCAGAAAACTGTCCTGCAGGAAAAGAATTAGGAAGTTAAGGTAAGAAGAAATACAACTAATTATCCTAGGAGAAAAGGCTTTGGATTCGATCAAGAAACCTGAAGAATTCTAGGTTAGTCACTTTTCTCTATAAATAAAGAAATCAAGTCATCATCCTATAACCTTATAGAGGTATTAAGTCAAAAATGAGATAAAAGATGTGAAAATGCTAGAAAAATTAAAAGCTATGAAGGCTCTTAAAGTATTTTAAATGTTTTATGAAGTCACATATCTCAGATAACTATGAAAAGTATTTCCTATTTTAAATTTCTCTTTTAAGTTAAAAGTTCACAGGTAAAAATGAAAGCAGAAGCTGTCCCTAAGAAATTACTGAAAACTGAAGAAATAAGACAAACAAAATACTAAAATCATAACAAAAGTCTTCTAAAAAGGATCTTCATTTTTAAACAACTCAAACACCTACTGAAGAGTTTAAAAAAATTCCTACTGTGCTTGGATCAAATGATGTTCAAAAGCTAAATTTGTAAAGTTAGAAATGTATAATATAATTAATTACTTCAAGAAAAAGCTCATTAGTTTTCCTTAAACTTAAAATGCCTTCACACAAATCACCGTTTTGTCTCTGCATGAACCGCAGTTTGCATTGTTTGTCCCCTGGTAACATTTTCTTTTCGCATTCCATGCCACTTGTGTCTGCTTAGATCGTCTCTAATTGAATTACATAATGCCCTATACCCATTCAACAACCCTGAAAATTCCTAATGCACACATTTATACACTTATCGGAACATATCGTAAAGCCACACTTAAACACACTTCCAACTTACTGGACATTGGTAGAAAACTTCATTCTTGTTTCGGCCCTCTGCAGCTTCCACTGCTATGTACTGACTCAAACCAGTGTGTATGCAAAAAGTTAAGGGGAGACAGTATTTCAGTCCCTGTCTCTGCTGAAAGCCTCCAGCAGCCGTATCCACGTCTAACAAATCTTCAGAACGATAGTGATTGGACAGCGCCATACTTCCCAACAATCTGAGAACAGATTCAAAAATTTAATCAATGCAATGCCACACAAACATCTGAGCTTCATCTTCTTAATGAATAATAATTTCACACTGACAACTTTATAAGAACGGTTAACATGTCGATTCTAAACCGGAAATGCCCCAAACACTATAATTTACACTGAGTGGCCAGATTATTATGACACCCCATCAGTACTTCGCAGGGCCACCTTTTGCCTTCAATACTGCAGCAATTCTTCTTGGCATTGACTCCATGAGATGTTGAAAGGTGATGCGAGGAATCTGACACCATGCCTGATGAATAGCACTGTCCAGTTCTGTGAGATTTGATGGTTGTGGAACCAGTTGCCTGATGGCTCTTTTAACTTCATCGCCAAATGTTCAATTGGATTGAGATCTGGTGATTGTGGGGGCCACCTAAACAAGGTAAAGTCTCCCTCATGTTCTTGAAACCACTCCTGCACAATACGAGCACCGTGGCATGGTACATTGTCTTATTGGAAGAAGCCATCTCCATTGGGATATGCCATCAACATGATAGGATGAACTTGATCAGCAGTGGTACTTAGGTTTATTGTGCTATTCAGACGTTTATAATGATCTGGCCCTCTAGCAACTTTAGTGAGTAATTATAGCTAATTTGCCTACAAACATCAGGTGGTCATAATAATCTGGCCACTCAGTGTATATATTACAGTCAAATTCTTGAGTGGAAAGATTGATTTAAATTAAAAGCCTAAATGTCTAAAAGCTTTATAAAAATAAAAATAGTTTTATTGCGTTCAGGAATCTATCTTGCCATGATAAACTGATTTGCTGATATTTTGCTATACATACGTGTAATTTAATGTTTCAAGGGATAAATTCTGATACCTCTATGCTGTTACGACCTTTAGCTTACTCTATCCTACTAGACAGTATAAATGTTAATCAGCCTCAACGTTGACCAAATCTTCATTAACTTGGAATGCATGGGATCTAAATTCATCTCACTGCATGTGCATGAGAATAACACAGGTGTGAGTCCCTAATGAGATTCCTATCCCACATCTCTCCACTGGGCTGCAGATAGATAAAAATCCCTGTGTTGAAATGCATGACCTTTTAGTCATGTCACTTCTGAGCAACTCTTTCAATAAAATTTCTAATTATAGGCTATGCTCTTGAAGTGTGACAGTTTTTCAATTTTGTCAAATTTCAGTTTGACAGGAAAATGGAATAGGAAGGAAAAAAGTCAGTAACTTAGAGTTATCTAGTCCTAACTGCTCGTATTTCAGAAATGTACTCAATGAGTGAGTACAGGGAATGTGGGAGGTGATCATACTGAGATTGCAAGGTGGCAATTCAGACCTGAAGAGGAAACAGAGCCTCACATGACTCTTCACACACAGAGACATCAAGTTCCAATAAGAACAAGGCAAAGTTCTCCCCAAATCCGTCCTGGCATTGCACGAATGCAGTGTCTCTGAAATAGCTTAATTTCATAAAAAAACAAAAGGAGTAGACCCGTTCAAAACATATAGTTTTTAAAACTGTGAGTGAATTTGACAGCTACTAACTACATGGTCTACTTTTCCCGAAAGGTTCTACAGTGAATACTTCATCTTTTATAAGTTTAAAATAGGCCATTTAATTATAGGCCGTGCTGGAATAGACAAAACTATGTATTTTTTAGTTTAGTACATGTAGTTCTGAACAAATTCTTATTTTTATGGGAATGGTACACAGAATTTGCGCCAGGCTCTCCAAAACAAACGATCTGGCTGTAAACGAGGTAAACACTGGAAGGGTGCCGAACAGTTTCGTGAAAATGTGCCTCCACGCGCACTTCGCTTATGTCACGTTGCTCCCACACCCAACCAGCCTTCACCTCAGTCTAAGGAGGTGTTGATAAAGATAAGGTTTTCAGGAGACACATTTATTTTGGAAAAGTCAAATTCAAGTTGTAGATTTTGTCCTATGGATTGCTACAAGGAAGGAAAGGGAGCTCCTATACTACTTCAATCTACTAAGAGCAACTAGAACTACAGTTTGCTTTCTTTCTAGAAAGTACGTTGTGTCATTAAAAATAACCGAAACAGCAAGCATCTTACCCAGGAACCACTAACTTCTGCCCATTGTGGATACGATATGAGCATCGATAATCATCAGGAAGTTTGCAACCGATCTGAGCTTCCACAGCATCTAGGTCTTCCTCTCGAGCACCCTCTGCAAATGCACAAAAAAGCAAATTATGAAGAAATACAGTCTTCCTGCTAAACAGTGAAACAATCTTAGAGCAAGTAAGTCCTGCCTGAAATGCATTGCTCAAATATAGGGAAATGAACTAAAAATTCAGAGAAACTTACTACTTTAGATTGGCTGACATTTGAAGCCCTGAGCAAGCAAATTCAGTAGGGAAAACACTGGCACTAAGTAAAATATGGAAAGGTATGCACCAATGAAATCCATCAGAATTTTCACTACAATGCAAACATAGGGCACATCTCACTTTTCTTCATTTAATATACCCACACTTCTCATTAAAAAACAATCTCCAGAAGTTCTCTAAACTGACGCTGTTCAAGAGTCTTAAAGCAATCTCTTCCTGAACTTTGGTGTTTGCTCATGCTGTGAGGCAGCCATTAACTTAAATTCAATTCTGCACGTTGGTAAGCCCACCACATACTCTAATTGTAAAAAGTAGGAAGTAGTCACAAACATCAAGAGAGGATTACTGTCAGCAATGGTCCACCAGGTTGTTGGATCAAACCTCTTGCTGAGGAACTAGAAAAACTGAGCAACACAAAATTGGTTTCAAGGCTTCCGGGGAACCTCAGAGACAGTGAGACACGGTGGGGCGAGGGGTCCAGGCGAGAGGAACTGAGAGGTTAGCCTCCAAAGGAGCCACCTTGTCTTTGGGGCACTTGCCAATTCTGAAAGCAAACGTGAGACTGAGTGGCTGAGAAACTGACGCTGCTTTCAACAGCATCACAGGACTGAGAGACTTTTCCAAGACTGATGCAAACACCAAACCACAGACTCAAGAAGCACTATAAACTCCATGGAGCATAGTCACAAAGAAAACCATATCCAGACACACAGCTGGAAAACTGTGGAAAATCAAAGACAGAAATTTTCAAAGCAGCCAGAGAAGGGAAAAGCCACGCTAGGAACCTTCAAAGGAACAGTAAGACTGACAGCAAAATTCTCAACAGAAACAGAAGCCAGAAGAACGGTATCTTCAGAGCACTCAAAAAAAAAAACAAAAAACAAAAAACTACTGACAAGAATTCTCTATCCAGTGAATATATACATCAAAAGTGAAGATGAAATACATACTTTTTTAGGCCAAAAAAGATCTGAAAAAATTTAGCAGTAGCAGTCCCTCATTAAAAAAAAATACAAAAAACAAAGGAATTCTCAGGCAGAAGAAAATTTATCTCAGATGGAATTATGAAGGTACAGAAAACAATAAAGAGCAACAGAAAAGATAAATCTAAGATAATATTGAATAAATAAAATAATAATACTTGCAGGGATATAAAATACACTAAAATTAAAATCACAAAAATCATAATACAAAGGTAACTGGAGTTAAAATATTTTAAGATTCATTATCCAGAAAATGGTAAACATACTAATTTAAAACAAACTTTAATTAAATAAAAAGCGGGAGTAAAGAATAAAAGAAGAATGCAAAATAAAAACACCTACTCAGATGACACAAATAAAAAAAACATATAGAAGCAGTATATTAAAATTCAAATGTATTAGTAATCACATTAAATATACAGTATATAATCTAATTAAAAGACTTATATCAGATAAAAACAAACATGATCACTTACAAAAGGCACATCTTAAAGATGTAGATAAGAAAAGAAAGCTAGCCCTAACTGGTTTGGCTCAGTGGATAGAGCGTCGGCCTGCAGACTCAAGGGTTCCAGGTTCGATTCCAGTCAAGGGCATGTATCTTGGTTGCAGGCACATCCCCAGTAGGGGGTGTGCAGGAGGCAACTGATCAATGTTTCTCTCTCATTGATGTTTCTAACTCTCTATCCCTCTCCTTTCCTCTCTGTAAAAAGTCAATAAAATACATTAAAAAGAAAAGAAAGCTAGAATAGCTCCACTAAAATCACACAAACTAGAATTAAAGCAAATAGCATTATTAGAGGTAATGAAGGATTTTTTACGATGGCAAAAAGGTTCAATTCACTACACAAATATTGTAAATCTAATTTTGTGTACCTAATAACACAGCTTCAAAATATAATTTTTTAAATGAAGAACAAAAGTGGAGATACATTTATAATCATAGCAGGTGTATTAGTTTTCTAGTGCCACAATATTAGCAGCTTAAAACACTCCTTTAGTATTTCACAGTTTCTGTAGGTCAGAAATCTGGGTATGACTGAATTGGAGCCTCTGTTCAGGTCCCACAAGGCTGAAATAATGGTGTCAACCAGGGCTGCTAGCTCATCTGATGCATCTCGTGCTTGGGGTCCCCTTCCAAGCTCACTGGTTCTTGGCAGAATTCAGCTCCTTGCAGTTGCAGCTGAAGCCTCAGCTCCTAGAAGCCACCTGCCATTCCCTATCACCTGGCCTCTCCACAACATGCCCGTTCGGTTACTCAAGGCCATCAGGACAAATATCCATGCTTCCAATCTGTTCGACTTCTAAAAGGGCCCAGTTCCTGTTAGGACGTACCTGATTAGGTCAGGTCCACTTGGGATAATTTTCTCAAATCAACGAATTTGGGACTTTGATTATATCTGCAAACCCTTTCATCTTTGTCATATAACATGACCAGCCACAGAGCTGAAATAAACTATATCCACAGTCTACTCACACACCAGGGGAGACTTTTTTTTTTTTAATGTTTCTGTTGATTTGATTTGATTTGATTTTTTTATCTTTATTGTTCAGATTATTACAGTTGTTCCTCTTTTTTCCCCCATAGCTCCCCTCCTCCCATTTCCCACCCCAACCTCTGACCTTGCCCCCCCATTGTCCTCATCCATAGGTATACAATTATTGTCCAGTCTCTTCACGCATCCCCAACACCCTTAACCCCCGAAAATTGTCAGTCCACTCCCTTTCTAT
>PVJC01020588.1:0-29045 GCA_004026665.1 Murina feae
CCCCCCCCCCCCGCCTTCTGCTCCCTCTTGCCTGTCCCTTGTCCCCTCCCTGCTCCTCCACACTCAGCCTGTGCTTCAGCCAAACCAGCCACTTCGGGTCCCCAAGTCCCAGACTTCCCTGCTTTTGCAGATGCCATTCCTCTATCTAGGAGGTGACTCCCTCAAGTGTCCAGAGGACAACTTCAAGGGCCACCGCCTAGGTGGCACCCTCCCTGAGTCCCGCAAAGGGCAGTGGCTCCCTTCACCTCTTCACTCGCCTTTCTCTCTCACTGGGCTGTGGGCATCTCCTTGCTGTGTCCCCCTCATCCAGTGAGAGAGCCAGGCTGACAGGGACTCCCACCCACAGCTGCCGAGGTGCTGGTCTGGGTGCCCTCCTGGCACCTCTGCTCTCGGCTGCCCCCGGGTCCATCAGGCTCGGTGATGTTCCTTAGCATCCAGGAACTGACATGACTTCAGGCCGTGGCTCTCTCCGCTAGAAAGTGATTAGGCAGCAGTGAAAACAGTGGCAGGGGTCCCTTGGGGGCGCTAATTCCTGAATTATGAAGGGGAATGGAAGTGTTCAAGGGTTTAGGTTTTCACCACCCTGCGCAGCATGCGGACACTGACTGTTTTGTGTGTGCACGCGGGTCAGGTTGAAAATTCAGAGAGGTTGCGTGCAAAACCCACCTTGCGGAAATGTGCCTCGGAGCTCATTTTTGTTGTTCTTTCTTTGTGGGGACGCCTTTGGGGGCGGGGCTTAGGGCAGGGCTGGAGTTCCTAGGAGACAGCATAGTTTACCCAGAAGGAAGCAGATTAGGAATTTAAAATTCTGGATTCTTGTGCCAGCTCTGTCATTTATGAACAGTTATAATAGTTTGCTGTTATGAGCCTTAATGTCCTCATCTGTAAACTAGACATAATTCCTCACATATAATGAGGTACAAGAAAGAATAAAACAAGATAATCTATGTAAAATGCTTTGTAATCACTAACACAATATAGAGACACACCTGGTGCGCCACACCAGGCTGGGGTTTAAATCAAGTTTTCACCTCTCCGGGCCTCAGTTTCCCCATATATAAAATGGGGAAAACTTTAGACCTTCTAATCCTTCAGAGGGTTGTTAGTTATTTATTACTTCATACAGGTTAAAATATTTTATGTAATTTACTTAGAACAGTAGCTCACCCAGAGCAAGCACACAACCAATATTAGTTGCTATTATTACAATGATTGCCATTTTAATTTTGTCACTTTGTACCTAAAAGAAATGGAAGAAAAAGGTATGTAGCTGTCGTCCCTGAGAACAGGTGCTTCTGAAGTCAGATTTATAGGCCTTTGGAAGCATACAAATGCCCCAAAGTTGTTACAAAACTTCCACACTGTTTTTTAAAAGTTCTACTTTGAGAAAGAGAGAGAGAAAGAGGTCATGTTCCAATCCTCATGGGAGAGGAGTAGGAAGGGTGTCACCAGCGAACACCTGCCCTGATCTACAGCAATGCTAATATGCTGTTTGGATAATGCAAAGGCAGAGCAAGAACACAGACTAGTGTGTGAGGCTTGAATGCAGAGCCCTCTCTGCCCTTGTCTTAGTCACTGCTGCCTTCTGGCTCAGAGACCTCAGTCTTGTAGGAAGAATGAGTCAAGCAGACCTGGGTAGACTCCTGGGCCCTATCCCAGTTAGGTGACCTTGGCTTGTTTATTTACAAAATGGGCTAATAATAGCTGTCTCTTATAGTTAGCGGTCAAGATTAAAAGAGAGAAAAGTCTAGAGAGCCCTTGGCCCTGAGCCTGACACTTCGATGATGAATCCATCCACATCTGTTGCTGGCTGGGAATAGCCCAGGGCACCTCTTGCTTCCCAAACTCTCCTCCCTCCTTATAGGGCCCCCCACCTCCAGCCCTGCCTGCCTCCCCACTTAACTTAATGAAGACAAACGGAAGTCACAGAGTTCATTCATAACTTCAGGGGAGACTGCTGAGGGAGGGAAGTCAATCCTTTTCCAACCCAGGAGACAGACAAAGAATTGTCCTTTCCCCAGCCTCCTCAACTGTTTTTTGCTTTCTTCCTCCTCGGAGTTCAAGGACCTTTCTGGAACCCAAGGAGAAAGATCTGAGTGTTCTAAGAGGCACTGCGTTAGCTTCAATACTGTGTTGGCAACACAGGACAAGAGGTGTGTGCCAGGTGGTCATAGTGGAGCCTGTGTGGGCTGAGCCCACAGGGGTCAGGGCCAGGCCCAGCGCCTGGAGCATGTACGGGAATTGGTGCAGGCACAGAACCTACAGAACCATTGTAATATGACCTCAAAGGCAGCAACACCAAAACTCACCTACATAGGCATCTTCTTCTGCTGTTGTTTTTAAAAAATGATCTTAAGGAACAACTTTAAGGGCGATTCTGTTGATTTTTTAGTTTTTAAAACATCTCCCCACCCCTGTTCAGGCTTCTCTCCCATTCAGCTAATGTGGCAGAAGCTGTAAGAACAAAGAAACCTCAGCCTGGTGTGAATTGGGGAAACTTTATTGAACACAAATGAACAGACGTCAGGTTTCCTCTGTGGATTAGGAAGGACTCTGGGTGCCAGGAAGGAAGTGAAAGGAATTTCTGGAAATGTGTGGGGTGGAGGTAGAAGTTCAAAGGGAAATAATTTAAGTGACAAGATGAAGAGCCCCTTCTGAAATGCCTCAGGTGGCGAAAGGAGCGAGGGCCCCAGAGATGGAGACGCAGAGAAAAGGTGGAGACTGGGAGTGAGGATTTGCTCTCTTGCTGCTCAGTGCAGGGGCTCAGCGCCCTGGGAGCCCCTGGAAGAGATAGCAGCAGGATTCCATGGAAGGGACCTGAGCCTTGGAGTGAGAGCCTAACTCACTAGCCAACTCGTCCACCACGTGCCTCTCCTGATCATGTGGCTTTGCACTGCTTTGCTGTCTTAGACCTTCATTTCCTCGTCCTCAAAATGGGACTGATAATGCCCACGGCCTGGGGCTATTAGGAGGATAATGTGAACTTAAAAATATGAAAATCCCCACCACAGCACACTGGACACACACAGCCTGCAGTTCTTATCTAAGCACCAAAAGTGACTTATTCCCATCCTTGAGCTTGGCCCCAGCCAGCTGCTGCTTTTCAATGCTCCCTAGAGGAATCAGGGACCTGCTCCAGCTCTCCCCCATCCCGGGGAGGTGAATTTATTGGGGACTGCAGCAGTCAGATGCTGATGGGCAGCTGCCTCCTCCCCACGGCAAGCTGAGAGTGCCCATGCAATGTGGGGAGGCCTGCAGCTGTGCGGAGGGCAGCCAGGTCTGAGCCAGAGGCCTCCTGCCAGGAAGCTGTCACCTTCGCCTGCTTTTCCAGAGGCTCCCCTGGGCTGGCACCTTAGGAGCCCAGCTAGTAGGGAGTCTGTGGCTTTCAGGGTTGTCTGAAAGTGAGGACAGGATTTTCTCAGAATTTTCACAGAATTCAGTCCCCAGGGCAACCAAAATTGCCCAAGCTATTTATAACCCATTCTTAATGCTTGAACTTGAAAAAAATCAAAAGTCAAGAGCATGGCAAGGAAAATGACAATGGAGCTAAGAGCTGATCAAAGGCTGGACACACTCTTCCCCATATTACAATCTCCTTTCTAATCCTCCTCCCCCAATAAATGGAATAACACACACTCACACACACACAAATACATACATGTACACACAGACACTCACATGAACATCTATACATACACAGGTAGAGGCCCTTAAAGAAAGCCTTGATATTGTCCAACATTTTCCAGTTTCTTCTCTAAACCACCAACAAATGTAGGGAAGTTGATGAAGGTTGTACATACAAGATAACATTTTGGCAACTGTGCCTACCACCCGCCACCCGCCGATGGCACAATATTCTTCAGTTAGAAAAACACTAATCAGAAATAAGGTTAGATTCCTTCTATGCCCAAAAATATAAAAAAATAAATTGCAGGTATGATAAAGAGCTATAGATAAATCATTACGGAAACATATATATTTAAATCTAAACATTTAGATAGCCTTGGAACAGGGAAAAATTAAGCAAAGTGAAGAAATAGATAATCCATAAAAAAGGAGATATTTGATCATATAAAATGCAAAGCTTACAAGAGGAAAAGATATCAGACTCAGAGTCAAATACAAAATATCATAAGGATGGTAACAAAACAATAGATTGAAAGGAAATATTTGTATCACATATAATGTACTAAGAACTCTCCCAAATTATTAACAAGACGATAAATAACCAATAGAGAAATGACAAAGAACATAAACTAGCAAGTTATAAAAAAGAACCAAAATGAACAACAATAACATAAAATTGTGAAAGCCACACCATCTCGAACAGTACACAGGGAAATTAAAACTAACACAATGACGTAACTACTTTCTATACATTAAAACAGTTCAAAATATTGGTAATATCCAGTGGGAGTCAGGGGCTGGCTTTGTCCCATAATGATTGAACAAGTGTGAATAATTACAAACTTCATAAAAGTCATCTAACAATATTTATTCAACTTTAAAATGTACACACACTCTGATCGAGGAATCCCATTTCTGCGAATTGTTCAGGCTAATTAAAGTATCAGTGTATAAAACTAGTTAGTTGTCTGTGATGTCTGTTAAAGCACTTATTGTAATTAAAAAAAAAAAACAAACAACTGAAAAAAACCTAAATATTATTCAACAAATGATGCTATAGCACAGTGTTGAACTTCTGCATCCTCTACTTGTTCCCATGTGGGTCACAGGGCAAGTCTATGCTTCTGTTTCCTCATCTGTAAGATGAAGGTAACAGTGGCACTTACATTGCAGATTTATTTGTGTTAACTTGCAAGGGCTTTAACTATATGTCCCAAGTTTTTTTAAAAAAAAGCAATTTGCAGAATTAAAGGGAGTCTTTAAAAATGTATGTATGCCTACATTTACTTGCATACTTTATGAAAAGGAAAAAGTGGAGAGACTCTACATTAAATTGTGAACACTTCTATTGCCTTTGTAGTTTGTCGCTAAAAAAGAAGAAAAAAATCACCAATAGAAAAAAATACAGGAGCCATAAACATTGAGAAACAAATACAAATGCTTACTAATCAGAGTGGGGAGGATATTCATCCTTAAAGCCTCCTGGTTCCTGAGAGCCTCCTTAATTCAAAGCTCCCTTGTTGATGCCATGTGCCATCAAACTAGCCAAGCTGAGGGTGCTACAGTCAACCCCCTCAGATGAGGCACAGTGAAGGGGGTGTATGGGTGCATGTGGGGTGATTTGGGAGGTGAGAAGGAAGGGTTGATGCTCTGGGTGAAGAAATAAATACCTTTGCAGGGATTCGAGGTAGACTAGAGTTTTAATCCTGTCCCTGCCCCTGTTCTGTAGAATTAAAATAGTCTGGTTTTCTTTTTGAATCATTCTCTTCACTTGAGAAATGAGTAAGTGAAGGAATCCAGCAAGGTCATATTCACATGAGGCCTGGCACAGGGTGCTCCTGCCTTCCCAGCCCAGGCCCACCCCATAGTGCTGAGCCCTGTCTCGCCTCCTCTGTCCTGCCCCCTCCCATTCCCTGCACTGGCCTCGCCGGCAGCCTTCTTTTCCTTCCCTTAAGACAGGACGCTGGCCTCTAGTCTTGTCACTTTGTCTTATGGCCTGTCTGCCTGTGACTGCCTGTTTACCATGACATTCATTTCTGGGGCATTTAAGGGATTTTTGGGTCCCTGTGCAGGTAAAGGCAGTTCAGTCTCACATACACACACACACACACACACACACACACACACACACACGAGCACTGTGCCCTTTACTTGACACAGAACTTTCTAAATAAGAATCCAGGTGTCACACTGGATCCTGTACAAAATACAGGTTTCATTGGCCACGGAAAGAAAGCTCCCAACGCCAGCATGACAAGAGAAGATGACGTGTAACACTTTTACATTATTTTTAAAAACTGCATTTAAAGTCACTGAACATTGGAAAAACTTGAACAGAGAAAGGCAAACGAATCATGTCTTTGCAAAGGGCGAGTCTCCCGAGAAATCGTGGGGAAGCTGGAAGCAAAGTACCTGCTTATCCGGCAGTTCTGCCAGGTCCAGTGGGAATTCCTTTAAAACTCCCCTGACAGCAAAGTCACATGCTGACCACACAAACATGACGTGTGCTGCTGAGCCAGGGAGCCTGGGGGGCAGTTCCCGGGGCTCAGGCGCTCTGGGGCCGAGGCTCCCTCCCGCTGTTGAGCAGGTCAGTGAGCTCTCCGATGTACTTGATGGTGTACTTCAGCGTCTGGATCTTGGTGAGCGGCTGGCCCCTCTGGCTGTAGACAGGTGGCAGGTAGTTCCGGAGGGTGTGCAGGGCATCGGCCAAGGTCCTCATGCGGAGCTTCTCCCTCTCGCTGGCCTTCCGTCTCCGCTGCACCGACATCCTGACTTTGGTGCCCTTCTGGGCCTTGGGGCCCACAGCGCCCTGCAGGTAGGCAGGCTGGAAAGCTAGTATGTTGTAGTCCACCTCTACCAGGCCACTAGGGTCACGGCCGCTGCAGCCATCGCTGCTCTCGTTGCTGGCACCCCCATGCCCGCAGGGCAGCCCAGCCGCAGCCGCACAGGGAGAAGAGGTGTAAGACTCCATCGAGGGGGCCGGGGAGAGGCTCTGAGTGGGCGAGGCGTGGCTCAGCTCGAAGGACCCTGCCCTGCTTTTCCAGTCCCAGGCGGACAGCAGGCCGGGGCTGCCGGAGGAGCCCAAGCCATCCTCCAGGCCCAGGAAGGTCTCGCGCAGGTTGTCCATGCCTGCGAGGCAGCTGCAGAGAGAAGGGCTCCCTGGCAAGTGAGAAAGAAGGTTCTGCGCCTCGTCTGGGCAGAGCTCGCTTTTATGATGCTGGGGGACGAGTGATGAAGTGGGAAAGAGGCCGGAGAGGGAGTTCAAAGGAGAGAGCGAGGACCAAGATGGAAGATGAACTCCTCAGGTGTCACTTTCTCCTCATTGATAATTAGCATCTTCCAGCTAAAACGGCTCTAAACAAAAAGGCCTCCAAGAGAAGAAAAAAGGAATTATCTTGTGGTAACTAAACCAATTAAGGCGGCATAACTAGACTTAGCATTGTCTTGTGGAACTCATTAAAGGGGTAGCCAAAGAAAACAAACCTGGGGCTGCCTGCAGCCAGGAGGCGGCGGCCAGGGGCCCGAGGAAAGGAGCAGAGTGCCCAGAGGGCCTCCTCCCCTCCCCAACCCCCACCAAGCCCACTTAGAGGTTCAGAGCCCGTGGGGTGTACTGTAGGAGAAACAGGTCTAGGGAGGAGGTAACATCCCTCTGAGCCTGGATGCTCTCCTATGCCAAACGCAGACAATAAACCCTTACTTCATAGGGCTGTTGGGAGGAGAAGACATGGTGGATGCCAGCTTCCTTCTTTTCTCCCTCTCTAGGCAATTCCCCCAGGGTTTTGTAGAGTGCAGGAAGCCTACAGGCAGAATGACAAAGGCCGGCAGCTCCAGTAAACTCAGAGCCTTAAGGAGCAGGAAATAACCCTCCGAGAAGTTAAAGGCCTTGCTTTCTGAGCAGGTTGGGATTTGTCACAGCAAACAGACACCAGGACAGAGAAAGCTCCATAAGGCAGGGCAGGGGGTTCCTAGGGTACCTGGCAGTCAGCCTTCTGGAAGTGGTTTGTGTTTTGTTTTGTTTTGAAATCTGGCTGCAGAGTCGCACCTTGTTTTTGAAATGGATGGGGGAAGTGTGAAATTAACTAGGGAGCCTGCCTGTTTTCCCCACCCCAGCTCCAAATGCCCTGGGATGTGTGAGGTTGGATGGTCCTGCTAGTTTGCTTCACTTCCTACATGCTCTGAGAGACAGACCTGGGTTTCGAAAAAGGGTGTCTCCGAGTCCCCATTTGTCCCATGAGCGTTCCTTTTTCTCCACGGAACTAATTCTACAAGGGAGTATGAATATCAGAAGCACAGTGCGTTAATATCAGTGTGTCCTCTAACGTGGTTAGTCAAGGCCCCTCTGCAGTTATTGAAGCAAAATGTCAATGGTCTAATTAAAACATGGACGGTCTTTTTTAATTAAGTAGGCTCAGGGAAGAAAACACTCACTCGGGCAATCTGTGGAAGAATGTTCTTATTTTGCTACTTACTAAAGGACCCTTAGCCCATCTGGCAGAATAACATTAATAAAACAATAAATGTAACAAGTGATTTCCTCTGCTCTTCCCCTCCCCTTTCTTTTCCTTCAGCTCTTACTGGGAAGCCTGGAATCTACTGCTACTATTTAAGGACACTTACACATATTCTAATGAACCTTTATTTAGAAAAAATAAATAAACCAACATTTTGCAGATGAAAGTATTAAGGCTCTATGAGGTTAAAAGACTCAGTTAAGATTTCCCTGGTAGGAAGTGGTCAAGCCAAGATCCCCGTAAGACCACCTTTTAAAAAACTATTTTTTTTCTATTTCAGTTGGTTGTGGTAGAGGCAGGTAACCTAAGTGCGACTCAAATAGAAGGGACTCTCAGTTGACCCGAGGCGCTGAGGAAGCCACTGTCAGTAGGCTTTCAATCCTCATTCTACACCTCCCAGTTTTCCACGCAGTATCACTTCTGCTCTCAGACTCCCTAACTCTTTTTTTCTTTCTTTTTCTATAACTTCTTTCTAAAATTGCTAATTCCGTAAACTTCTAGTTTCCAAAATTTCGTTTTCTAAATGAGACAACATCTGCCAAATCCTCGGTACACTGTCGGCACTTAATAAGCATTGGCTTTGCTCTTGTCACCAGTATCAGAACGACTTCCTGTGCTCTCACTCCCCTCCACTGACCTCAGGCAACCAGCACTGCTGGTCCGCCAAACCTCTTTTGGGGACAAGGAAACTGCCTGGGATTGCTTGCCAATGTACGCTCTCTTTCTCTAGTAAGAGATAAACCAGAACCAGATGTGCATGGACCTGCTTGTCTCCCCAAAGCTCTCTGAGCTCATTTTGTGGACATGGGGTTCAGGACAGCAGAGCCGGGGGCCACAGCTCCAGATAGCACTGCAGGTGTGTAACAGAGATTAACTCACATGATCCTCGCAATAACCCTAGGAAGTAGAAGCTATTATCTCCAATAGTCCTGTTGTACTAATAGGAAACTGAGGCACAAAGTGGTTAAGTAACTCACCGGAGACTCCACACCTAACACCTAATGACTAGAAGCCCAGGATTCAAAGGTTGGCAGGCTGCCTCAGGCCAGGCTTTAACCCCTGGCTGCAACACCTGAGAATAGTCGGAGGCATCACACGATGGTCCCTGTAGTGCTCTAGATGCCTGAACTCAAGCTATCGCTGCAACCCAGTGAAAAATCAGGAAGACTGATTGATTGGTGCCATTCAATCACGTGGCTAGTGTGTACAGAGCACCTGAGATTGGCCCGTGTGCTAGCACTGAAGGGGCTAAAAGGATGCAGTAGGTTTAGACTTCCCATCCTCATTTCTAAATTAGACAATGAGACAGATTAGCACCCACACACTGCTTTGCCATGGTTTGTGGGCAGGCCTGATTCTGACAGTCTGAAGGGAGTGCTGTGTGTACAATCCATAGAGGCACCCCCTTGCCTTGGCCATACCCACAGTTACCCCAATAAACTTACTTAATGCTAAGGGCTTTGTATGATTTATTCCATTGGAATTTTACAAAAGTCCTTTAGAGAAAGTACTATTTTAGTTTCCATTTTACATAAGAAAAAAATGGAGGCTTAGAGAAGTAGAAAAAGTTGTTCACGGTCATGATTAAAAAGTGGAGGAGACACGCTCTAGACCCAGGTGGTCGGACTGGAGGACCAGGCTCCAGCGAGCGCTTCTGCATCATGAGGGAGGAGCAGGGGAGGGCGGGCTTTGAAAGGGCCCTTGTTCGTGTCCTAAGGCTGTTTTACAACTTTGGGTCCACAGCTCCAGAACAGAAGGCATCTGTCTCCCTGACCACCTTCTAGTGCTTTCCCTGGCCTACGGCCAGGCAACCATCTTGACTAAACAGCAGGTAAGTTGACATTTAGGCATATTTTCCTGTAACTGAAAATGTTAGAAAAAAATCTTATTCTTCCACAAATAAAATAATGTTATGTGTTAATGTTAATAAGTAAGAACACTTTCCTTGTTTGAGTACTTATAGCACTTCCTGTGTGCTAGGTGTCAGAAACGAGAGCCTTGTATACAGGATCTCATGTCATCCTCCATATAATTCGGTATGGTAGGCCTTGTCTTCACCTTACAGAGAGGAAATGAAACTCAGAAGCTAAGGACCTCGCCCAAGGCCAGTGGACACGCCTCTCCTTAAAGGCCACAGCCTCACCCAACACATCTGCGGTTGACACGCCCAGAGTCCACTTCAGTAATGCAGCCACGTCCTGTCCTCACTGCCTCCAACCCTGAGCTCATCACGCAGACAACGCAGTATAGCCAGGTGTCAGTAGCTGTCCTTGGCCCTTAGGGTCTACTCCCTGACCTTTGTATACTCCTCCACAGTCCCTCAGCCTCAGCCACACGACCCCTCTGGCCTGTCCAGACCCTGGATCTTCCTGCTGGGAAAGAGACAGAGACCGTGTTTGAACAAGTTAGGACTAAGCTAAAAACCTGCACCCTTTCACGCCATCACACAATCTTGGCACCCAACTAACACAAAACCAAAAAAGCAGATAATTTTATGGGGGCAAAGGAAGTGTGTGTGTGTGTGTGTGTGTGTATGTGTGTGTGTGTGTGAGAGAGAGAGAGAGAGAGAGAGAGAGAGAGAGAGAGAGAGAGAGAGAGAGAGAGAGAGAGAGAGAGAAGAAAACTCCTAATTGCAATGTGATGTTTTCCTATGTCCTTGAGCTATTCAAGAGAATAAAAGTAGCAATTCCCTACTTGGTTACTGGCATAGAACTCCTGTGTTGCTGAGCTGTGAGAGTTTTAACAAGGCCAGTGTCTGCGTTCCTTTCAAGGTCACTGCCATTACTTTCCTGACTAACCCGGGAAACTGGGAAAGTTTTTGGCTCTCCTGACTTGAGTCTGAGGTTCATCGGAAAGCCAAAGAGTCATATTTTGGTTTTAGTCCTCTTACACAACCATTATGCAGCATCATGCAATGAGCAAATAGATGATCTTCACAGGCTAAGTATTCTACCAGGACAAAATACCAAAAAGAAAGAAAGAAAGAAATGAAATAAAGTGGCTTACTTCATAGGAGACATGAGACAGAAGATAAATATGCCAAACGTAGAAGCTCTTTTGAACAGAAAGAGAAAACCGTGTGGACTTCTCAAGCCATTCCTGAGGAGGATTCCCTGACCTGAAATCATGTTTATCTCCATCCCCTTCACTAAGTAACATGGGGAGGAAGAGCATCCTTCTCATCCCAAACTACTGTATGGCTTCCTTTCCCCTCATACACGCTGTCAACCTGAACTCAAGATCCCAACTCGTCCACCCATTCCACAACCAAGCACTGTATGCATTTTCTTTGCTGAATGAATGTAGATGGAAACCAAGCCAGCGTGGCTTTCCCTTAAAATAATCCACTTACAGGTAACCACATCCCTGTGGGACCCCTGTAGCTCCTGATCAGAATATAAGCCTCCTTCTATTTGAAAAGGGTGACTAAATACCCTGGCCTCTGTGGCTCAGATGGTTGGAGCATCATCCAGTGCACCTAAGGGTCGCCTGAACCCAGTTCAATTGCTGGTCAAGGCACATGCCCGGGATATAGGCCCCATCCCAAGGTGGGGGAGAGGGGGGCATGCAAAAGGCAGCTGACCTCATATAGATGTTTCTTTCTGTATAAAAATCCATAAAAAAATGTTTCTTGGGGCAGGGGGGGGGTAGACAGTCATCATAAAATGGGCTGTTCTGTGGACCACAGAAGGGTGGTAGAGGAAAGAATGCATTGTGTAGGGCAGAGGGACATGACAGCAGGGACCAGGGTGAAAAACAGAGGAAGTGGAAGCTAATTCTCTCTTGAGAACAACAGGGCAGGATGTGGGGATGGTTCTTATAGCAAGAGAATATGAGCATTTACTCTTGTATCAAAAAATCTCATGTCAACATTTAGCCCCAAATAGCCTAGTTTCCCCCCACAGACCCAGGAGGGGAAGCAGCTCTGAGTGCTTCACCCCTAATTCTTCAGCAACTGGCTAGCAAGATGCAAAAAAAATCTCATGTGTTACATTTACACCTACTCCCCCTTTTAAGTTGGGTTCTTTATTACCACTGGTATTTGGGGTGGCATTTTAATACCCGTGTCAAAAAAGTTGAAAGCAATTTGCACTGAGGCGGTCCTCCAAGGAGTTGCCTCTGTTTTATCAGCCTGAAAAGCAGAAACCTGCAAAGTTACTTCTCTAGTCCCCTCCGAGGCTGGTAATGAAGATGTGGGAACTCCTGGCAGTAAAATGAATACTACAAATGTTTTTAGTCAGATATCTGCATAATAAGGCTGCTTATTTTCAGAAATGCTGGCCTCTACATTGGATCATTTTAAATTCAGATCTCCATATTTATAAGCTATTTAGCACCTAGAAAGTAGATACAAGGCAAAGACCAAACCTGGGAAAATATTTCTCACAAATATGAGAGTCAGAAGGTTATGGCTATGAAGATCTCACAGGAATAAGAAAAGCAGGAGCCCACCACTGGGGAAATGAACAAGGGGATGAATAGATAGCTCACAAAAGTGCAAGTGGTAGTAAATGTAGAAAAAAAGTCCCATCTCACTAGTAATCAAAGACATGTAAATGGAAACTACAAGGAGAAGTCATTTTTCACCTCCCAAATTGGCAACGTTGGCAAGAGGGTGAGGAAATGGTCCCTCACACACACTGCTGTGGGTCAACTGATGAGATTTCTTAAATATTCTGAAGTCTCTAGAATGCACTTTAGATTTAAAAATAGCTTTGATACATGGCCTTTATTCTACAGAGCTAGTTAGTCAAAATTTATGAACAAAAATATTGGTCACAGTATTTGATAGTAAAAAATTAGAAACAACCTCAAGACTTAACAACAAAGGAATGATGACATAAATTATGTCTCCTCCATGTAATGGAATATAATTAGTCAGTGAAAATCGTATTTATAGAGAACATATAACATAGGAAATATAATCTAATATGAGAATTTATAAGCAAGATTGCAAACATAATACTCTGATTCAATTACATTTTTTTCATAGAAAAAAATGATGAAATATTTAAGAATGGTTATTTCCAATGGACACAGACACCAGGGGAGTAAAGACATGATGGAGGGTTGGTTGGGGGTGCGGGGCAAAGAGGGGATAAGGATACATATGTAATACCTTAATAAAGAAAGTTTTAAAGAAAGAATGGTTAGTTCTGGTAATAAGAATTGAAGGTCATTTTTTCCTTTATTTATCAAACCTGGATCCCTCTGCTTTCATTAATTATGGGATAGCAAGCAGGTAACTGGTGTTTGGGGTGGCATTTTAATACCTATGTCAAAAAAGTCGAAAGCAATTTGCACTAAATTGGTCCTCCCAGTTGTTTCTCTGTGCCTCAGTTTCTCTATTTATAATATGAGGATAAAAACAGCACCTACCTGACAGGATTCGTGTGAAGATTTATACATGTAAAGAAATTTCTCAGTAACTGTCTTCAGACATAGTAAGCATTCAATCATTGGTAGCTGCTCTTATTCTTTATGGTTGTCAATTTTTTCTAAATTTTAAAAAGAATAATTTAAAATTTTAGAAGCAGTTACTAAGCAAAGCTGATCTGAGTAGGTCCATGGATAGAGAAAAAAGACTCAAAAATCACAGTTGCCCTCAAGCTGAATCAAAGCATCTGGGTACTACACTTATTTAAAAATAAAGAAAAGAGAAAGATAGGAAATAAGGGAAGAAGGAAAGAAGGAAGGGTGAAGGAAGGAAGGGAGGGAAGGAAGGAAGGTGATTGGAGGTAATGAGAGCAGGACATTGATAAATAGGACATTAGGATTACTAAGTCCTTGACAGAGCTCTGCATTTAGCTTGCATGAGGGAGGAGGTTCAGAGTAGGGCAACAAGAAAGACGAAAGAGAAAGTTGTTCCTGAAGAAAGTGCCAGTCTTCTCTGTCACAGTTGGATCAGGCACAGAACACTGGGTGACCCTACCTAGCCCTCTGTAGACTGAGCAGTCACCCTCCTTCATCAGCGTAGGAAGCCCGTGGATGAGGCTCCTGATGCAGGGAGTCATCAAGGTCACATGCACAGCATTCCCACAATTCCATGAGGACAAGAACACCTGGGGAGAGAGGAAAGATTATTTTCAGAAGGATGATTCCTGGGCCGCTCTCCCAGAATTCTGATTTGGTAAATCTAGGCTGGAGCTGGATAATCTCTCTTTTAATAAGCAGAGAAGTTGGGAACCACTGGCTTGGACAGATAAAGACCTGCAAGGGTCCAGAAGCTACTGAGACTGGTACCTGGAAGCCAAGATCATGTCCGGTATAGGTCCCTTTGTCTTGACTGTTAAATAGGGATAAACCACAGGACTCAGGGAGCAGAATGATCTCTATTAACTCCTTGACTTTTCCATGCCACCTCTCCCGACAACATCCCTGCCTGTCATGTAAGGATACCCCTGGTCCAACCCATCATGACCCTTCAACTTTATGTGCCCATTCTCTGCCCTATTCCAGGAAGGCTGTGCACTGTCCCTTAAACACATTTTTTTTTCTTGCCCTTTATTTGGGCTATGTTCCTCACCCAAATGTCCCTTCCTCTCCCTTAACCAGCCAAGTGTCTGCTCCAGAAACCCTCTGTGCCTCCTTATTCCTGTGACCACTTATGTGGACTGTCCAATTCAGACAGTTTATTTCACTGTTCTGTATAGTTCAATAATCTCTTTTCACTTGTTAAACTCATGAACAAGGACCTTAATAAAAACTACTATGGGAGCAGTGCCTTACAGCTTGTAGATTTTCATATCTATTACATCTTGGGAACTTCATAACCCCTCATGATGTGGACAATGGTGTCATCTCCACTGGAATTGGAAACTAAAGTTCAGAGAGGCATCTCGAGCGTTCTTACGGTAAAACTACCAATAAGTGGCAGAATTACAAGACTGCACCACTGGTAAAAGGAATAGGGGATCCCCCATGTGAAAACTGGAAATGGGGGGGTGGCAGTTAATGAATGGCTCTCTTTGTTCTTCAAGGTGGGGGGAGGGTCGAGACACCAAGCTTTAAAGAACAGCTGCACCTCGGGGCTAAGCCTGTGTCATCCCTGGCTCAAATGGTGGGCTCATTATTGCAGCTGTTGCTAGCTTTGGAGAGCCAGACAGCTGTTACCAGGAGAAGGATTCAAAGAGAACAGAGGAAACGGAATCCTGCGAAAATAACTGTGCCTGCACAATGTCTTCCCTTCTTGTAGTTCAAAATGTTCTGAAGATGTAACCCAGCTACTCCTTATAGGAAGGCCAGGTTTGGCAAGGACAGGTGAGAAAGCCAGGCAGAGAGAAGGTAAGTCCCTTAGATGAGCCTTTTCTAGGTATTCCTAAGAAAAGGAAGCAGAGTCTTTGAGGGGGCACAATCCTGTGGGTCACAGGCATTCCTGACAGGCACTGCGGAAGAATGTTCCTGGCAGAGCTGGGGAGCCCTCTGGGTGTCTGTGCCACGGAACAGACAATGGAATTGGAGATAAATTCCCTGCTCCCCTCCATTTCTTCCCACCTCTTCTCCACTATATAAGCTGTTGCCATTTTATGGATCTTTTCCCCAATATTGTAGGGCCTATGCCTACTGATGAGCCCTTGTTCTGTTTTCTCTTTTAATCTTATTACCCAGCTGACTTGTCACTAAAGCTTCCTATTTCATCCTCACCCTTCCCCTTCCTCCAACATTCTCCTTGGAAGACAGGAAGCTCATCCCATTGCGATGCCTTGGTTAGTATATAGGTTTCTGCCTGGGGTGAGTGGTGCCATTGCACTTCTTGTGGCCTCCGGAGTTCTTATAGTGGGAGCCTCACAGGCTAACACAAGATCTTCCTACTGCGGTTTAGTCCACTTCACCTTAGAAGCACCTGACTAAGAGTTGGGGACTAAGATGACAGGCTTCCTTCCTTCTCATTACTCTCAGCTGCCCATCACTTACTGTGCAATGGTGTGTATTCAGCATCCTCTTACTTAAAAATTATTGATTTCATTACTCTTTTAAAAGTCACTTTTCTACTTTAAATTACCTTGGTTTATATTGGGTTTAATGTTCAAATCATTATGAACTTTTATGGAGCACTTTCCGTGCATTAATTAGTCCTTTATCTCACAGTTTAATCAACACACAACCCTAAGAAGTAGGGACTGTTATTACCCATATTTCACGGTGCAGAACACGTGGCTAAAAGAGGCAAAGGAACTCCCTTAAGTTCACATGCTAGTGGGCGAAGGCCTTAACCACTGTTACAGTGCTTTGCATAAACCACCAAAAGTCCCTACTGGGAAGTGTATAAATTAAGATCTGTACTATCTGGGTATTCCAGATAATGGGTGAGCTGACATTGGAAGATAGGGGTGTTCCTCTCCAAAGGTGGGTCCTTGTCACCACATCCTGAGCCTCATCTGGAAATGATGTGATCCAGCCCACGGTCTGCTCCTCCTTACATATGGAGGAAATGTATTACACTGTGAGTGACAATTCAGTCCTTCTACTTCTATACACTGATTACTTGACCTCAGAGGACCTTGGGAAAGAAATCTGATTTCTTTAAGAGCTCGCTCTTTCCTAGAAAGCGATGATCTTGTATCTGAGGGCACTGTCTTGGAGACAATTCTTTTTTTACAAACTCAACTATGGGTGAATTATGAGGTAAGCCAGGCCATTCTCATGGGAAGCCTGTGGTCATGGTATGAACTGGTTCAACTCGTTTTTGGAAAAAAATCTTTGCTGAGAACATGTTCTTGTTGTAGCTCTTTTTGGGGACTTGGGTGATCACATTACAATCCGAACAAATCTTTTGGCAGACGATGTTTTCCAGGCAGCCCAAGGGAACCTGCACAGAGGAGGCTGGCCGTGGCGCAGAGCCACCAGGGCTCATGTGTATGTGTACGGGCGTCCGACCCCACAGTGCACAATGGAGAAGTTACTCTGACATCCGCCCCTTGGGCTGCACTACCTCCTGCTCTCTTAATGAACTGTGCTCTTGGGGTTCTCCCAACGCCCACTCCTCTCAAATAAAACCTGCTCTGGATTGCTTCCCCTTCCTTAAAACTGATACTATACCTTCTCCAAAGAGACCGTGTCTTCAAACAGACAACACCCAAACAAAAAATATCAAAGGATACTCTCCAAGAGGAATTCATATTTGAATCAACTCAGATGTTTTCTAGGCACCTAAAGTGGGCCCAGGGAGTGGACC
Source organism: Murina feae (assembly GCA_004026665.1). Lineage (NCBI taxonomy): Eukaryota > Metazoa > Chordata > Mammalia > Chiroptera > Vespertilionidae > Murina > Murina feae. The sequence continues at coordinate 17,314 of PVJC01020588.1, forward strand.
TTAAAGTCCTAAAGAACTTAAAGCAAAAGTTACAGACTTGAACTCACAGAACAAGAACTGTGCTAATATGGCCTCCAGGGACCACATGTGGCTGTCAGCCCGTGACATGTGGGCAAAGCTAAGATGTGCAGTCAGTGTAAAATACACATCAAATTTCAGATATTTAGTATGGTTAGAAAATATAAACTATCTCACAGATGATTTTTATATTGGGTACATGTTGCAGTAACCTTTTGGATATGTTGAATCAAACATTATTTTACAATGTTTACAAATCAAACATTAACAAAAATGTTAGTACAATTAATTTTACCTGACTCCATTGATAAATATGGCTACTAGACTATGACCTAGCAATTCCACTTCTGGGAATATATCCAAAGAAACCAAAACACTAATTTGAAAGAATATATGCACCCCATGCTAATTGCATCGTTATTTACAATAGCCAAGAGTTGGAAGCAGACCAAGTGCCCATTAATAGATGAGTGGATAAGATAGCTGTGGTACACTCCATACAAAATGGAATACTACTCGGTTATAAAAAAAGAATGAAATCTTACCTTTTGCAACAGCATGGACAGACCTAGAGGGTGTTATGATAAGTGAAGTAAGTCAGACAGTGAAAGACAAATACTATATAATTTCACTTATATGTGGAATCTCAAGAACAAAAAATAAACAAACAAAATAGAACCAGTCATAGATAGACGGTTGACAGAAAAAAGGGGGGTTATGGAGCTGGGTGAAAATGGTGAAGGGATTCAAACGTACAAATTGGTAGTGACAGAATAGTCAGAGAACTGTAAAGTACAGCATAGGAAATATGTTCAATAATATTGTAATAACTATGTATGAAGCCAGGAGGATATTTGAAATATTGGAGGGACTACTCTATAAAGTACATGATTGTCTATGAAACTAATATGCAATAATACTGAATGTAAACTGGTAAACTGTAATTGAAAAAAAAACACCTGGTTACTAGAAAATTAACAGTTGTATATGTGACTGGCATTATATTTCCATTGCATAGTGCTGATGGAAAATGTCATGAGTAGAGGGGCCGGTATATAAACTGTTATAAAGACACTGGAAATGTGCCATGGGAGGAGAAAGAAGGGAAAGATAAATTTCTGTTGGATGACCCAGGAAGACTTCCTGGAAAAATGACAACAAACTAGATCTTGAAATAAAATTAGAGGGATAAGGCCTGGAGGCACCCACACCAGATCTTAGATGGGAATTTGTGACGTCAGCCAGTTGGAGGACTGAAGTGATAATGTGGTGCTACAGTCCTCCTAGAATTTCCAAATCTGATTTCCCATCAGAATTTCCTGGTAGTTCTAAAAAAGTATAGGTCCCTGGGCTCACCCCAAGCCTTCTGAGATAAGATCTATGGTGTCAGGTCCAGACATCCATGATTCACACAGCTCCATGAATGGTGGTCCCACTGCTCATTGGTCCCAGCCCAGAAAACTGTTTGAAAATGCCAGCTGCAAATGGTCGTGCTTGTGCCTCTGAAAGGCAGCCTCAGGGGGCTCTCTATAATCCATGGACAGAGGCAGCCTTGGCATCTTCTGTTCTTTTATATGCCCTTTGGGGAGAAGCACTTGAAATACAAACTCGGGAGAACAGCTCAGGTCCTGGGCTGCTCTGTGGGTCTCCCGTCTGTGGGAGCAGAACAGGAGGGGTCTGTGGGTTCAGACTCATCTCAGTGACCACCAAAGGTACTTGTTCAGTGGCGCTGGCCTGTGTGGCAACTAAGTAATCTTCGATCATTCTGGACAGTGATCAAAAGCTCTTTATACTTTCAAAAGCTCTTGATAACCACAGATTAGAAGAAAAAAAGATAGAATAAGAGTGAGGGAGAGAATGGAGTAAGGTGAGAAAGGTTATCCTGACCATGCTCTGATTAATGGATCTGTGCCCCCCAAATACCATTATTTTCCTTATTTTCTTTCTTCAGTACCCATACCCACCTCGGATCTACAGCAGTGTTGCTCTAAGTGGGATCCACCTGGCCACTCACAGTGCCACTCAATGACATTCTTACCAGGAGTGAGGGTATCACTAAGCCAGCTCTGCTCTCGCAAACTCGCTTCCAGATTAATTCATTCAACTTGCAACACACATTTCCCAAGTACTGTATCCACAATCTACCAGAAACTCCAGTGCATTTTGGAGATGTATAGGGAATCAGATGAGGTCCCTGATCCAGGGTGCTCACTCTAGAACAGTAGTCCGCAGTGTGAGAGAGGTCAGGGATGGGCTTCCCGAGTGTCCAATATAGCACATGACAATAACACTTATGTGCCCAAGTGTATTTTACTGATAAGGAGATGTACAGATTTCATAAAGTTTTAAAGGTTTTTATCACTCAAAGAAGGGCTAAGAACTACTGGATGGGTTGCTACCAATGATGAGTGCTTTCTAAAAAGAGAAAAATATTGCCCTAACCAGTTTGGCTCAGTGGATAGAGTGTCAGTCTGCAGACTGAAGGGTCCCGAGTTCAATTCCAGTCAAGGTCACACACCCAGGTTGCAGCCTCTGTCCTCAGTGGGGAACATGCAGGAGGTAGCCGATCAATGATTGTCTCTCATCATTGATAACTTCTATCTCTCTCTTCCTCTTCCTTACTCTCTGAAATAAATAAAAATATATTTAAAAAGAGCAAATGTCATCACCTTCAAGCTAGCAAAATGAGGCCAAGTTGGGATCTTTAGTAAACACTGTCATTAGCAGGTCAACTATTTACTCCAGAATGGATATCAAGATGCAGAGAAGTCTGCGTAGGTTCTGTGATCAAAGGCGTCCCTCCAGGCACAGCTAAATGCCACTGATGACAATTTATCCTCCCGACAGTTATGTGTGGGTACGTAACATTTCTGAGGAGAAAGATGTTAGTATGGACAGACGGTCAGGAAAAATGTTTTGGTAGACATGGGTTGTGAGTTGCACCTCAAGATCAACTGTGGCTGGGCCAGGGCTTGCTGGGTAAGATTGAAGTCATTGGACCAGGATGGTCTCTTACTCTTGTTATTCTGAACACATGGGACCACAGCTACACGGCTGACAGGAGGGAATCCTTAAGAAAAGAGCTTTCTTAGGAATTGCCCAGCCCACACCAGTATCTACCCTGTGTGCTCAGGAGGGAAGATGCCTGCTTCCACAGCCATTCTTTCTGGAGAGGCCCCTTCTCAGGAGTCTATCTGGAGAGAGCAGAAAAGATGCCTCCAACTCCCAACCTAACCCCTACCTCAACACAATCTAGAGGCTTTTACAGAAAACCTCTGCTGGGAGTGGGGGTGGAGAGGGAGGGAAGGAGCATTCCCTCTAGGGATTGGAGATGAGACAGGGAGTGGAGGTGGGGAAGCTGCGGCTTGAGCTTTGAACCTGATCTCTCAACCTCAACAGGAAGACTACACCAGCAATGATTTTCTTATGGCTCCCAATTTGGCACTCTGAAGGCCCCCTCTTTGAGAGCAGGGGATGGATTTTCCAAGGATAAAGGGAACTTGCAGAATCTTCTAGTTTGTAATAGACAGTCTAAGTCTGGGAGGAGGCTGCAGGTAGACAAGCAGTCCTTGTTTCCCAGCAGAAGTCCTTGTGGTCAAAGTACCACTCAGGCTGTTGGTGAATGCCACATGGTTTTAGATTACAGACCTGACCTCAGTGAGCCCACAAATGATCATATTCATCTCCTCATTCTGTTGGTTCTTGACTCTTTGGCTCAGAAGCAAGTTTCACAGGCCAGACCCTTCAGCCAGGATATGTTTGCACTCTTTATCACACCCATAGCAGGCTGTGGGAAAGAAAGGAGCTAAGCTATCCACAGTCCAGTGAGTTCAGATCCTGGTCCCACAGTTACTATAGAGCAAGCATGTCAAATGCAAAGGCTAACACGGGCCAAATGAATGAGGCATGTGGCCCTAGCACACAAAGTTGTTAATGTGACTTGTGTCTTTTATCTATCGCGTTTAACCTAACAAATATGTAGTATTATGATAAATCTGCTGTCAGCTACTTTTGCATGAGACATTCTCTGAACCTCTGTTTCCTAGATGGTTTTTAGGATCACCTCTAGTTGCAAAAATGTGAGAGTCTGCGATTCTGAGCTAGTTCCCCACGGAGTTTCTGTGAGTCAGAGAGAAGCTCTGTTCAGCAAATCCTATGGGGCTGCAGACGATGGTGCCAAACCAAGGCGTGCAGCTGCAAGCTGTGGCGGCCAGGGTGCAAGACCAGGAGAGGAAAACCTCAGAGCCCAAGAAGAGCTGCAAAGGAAAAGACAGCTGCAAGTCTGTCCTGAGTAAATCAAAGTGTGACGTTTATTGGGCTATTTCCAGAATAACACCAGCAAGAAAACTGGAATGCAGGATACACTTTGCCAGGAAGGATCTTAGCGGAGCTGCCTATGCTAATCAGGCTTGTGGACTAGAGTCAGCCTGGCTTAAGGAAAAGGTCATAGGTTTAGGGACGCTCAGACCCGAGTTTCAATTCTGTCTCCACTACTTATCAGTGTTTCTGGGCAGGTTATTTAACCTCTCTGAACCTCATTTTCTTCCTCCCTTAGCAACAACGACCAAAAAGGTAAATAATAAAGGAAACATTCAACATGATTGAGGCTGTTAGAAATGTTAAAAATAACTTGATATATTTTGGTATTCAATAAATAAGAGCTACATGACTCAGAACACACAACACTAAGGCCCCCAAGGTCTTCTGGACCTGGAACCATCCTTTCTCAAATGTGTACCTAGCACAATGTAGAGAACTGATGGATGGGGGAGGGGGAGGCATCAAGGCTGGAGGTGGGTGGGTAGAGGGGGAGAAAAGAGATCAAAAGGCCTATAAATATCTGTCAAACTTTAAAATGCAAATCCCTTGCCTGTGTCCCTGTTGGGACCGAGTCTTCTGTTATCACCTTTCTGAGAAAAGAGAGAAAGATTAGCATAGTCTTTCTCTTTATGGAATGTTTTGATTTGGTTTAGTGTGATTTTGTGGCCAAGCCTGAATATGTGATAAATATTTTTATTCAACCCATATCTGGAAGCATGAGCAGAGAGTTAAGACACTAGGGACATATTGTGTCATAAAGTCTTAACAGCATGTGGTTTTCTTTGTGGATAGACCGTGAATTTCTTAAGAAAACAAACCCTTACTATAGCCCCTGCAATTTGCATGATACTTGGTATAGAGAACCTGCTTGTGTAATAAATGTATGGACAAATGAATGGATGGATACTTGTTCATTTTGAGCATAGAAAGTCATCTTTAGCTAGTGACCTAGTTCTCAGGAATCTTCTTGCTCTATACTTTATTGGGGTTCCCTCTGAGGGGCAGTCCTCATAGGGGGCAGCTGTGGCCCTCTGAGAAACTCTTAGAGATGGTCTATGCCTCCCGGTACCTGAGTATATATTATGCCCAATATCTGACATTCACCGTGTGCTGGGTCCTGGTCCACCCCTCCCCAACACCAACCGTAAGTCAAAAACTAGAAACCTCACTCACCCTTTTCCTCCTCTTCTTTTCCCTTATTGACCTTGTTTTCTCACAAAATTATTGTATGTAATGAGTGAGTTACTTTCCAGACAAAAGGATCTAACAAATGTCGCCAGCCTGGAATGCCCTCAAATACTTGTCATTTGTTACTCATTCTTGGGTAAATTCACCCAATTTTAAGTCTTACCCAAGAACCTGATGGTCTTCACTCCCCCCCTGTAAATGGCATCCACCATTCAAGCCTCCAATCAACTCAACTAGCAAGTCTCTAAGGACCACCTGGGTGCTCACTGACCACTCTCATCTGCATGCTGATGCCCTCTGATGCCGCTCCCTTCACCCAGCACTCAGTTGTATTATTTGTTATCTCAAGTGCAAATGAGTCTGGTTCACAAATTAGTTATCAAGATCTTGAAAGGAGAGACTCGGTATTCCCTTGTACTCTGCGCCATGTCTAGCCAGGTGCTGGATCCATCTTAAGAATTCAGTTACAACTTGTGGCATGTTGGTGGTCAAAATGTGGATTTGGATTCGAGCTTAACTTCATTCATTCATTCATCCAATAAGGTTGTATTAAATGTGTGCTGCATGTTACTCATGGTTAAAAGCTAGCCTAAGGGATATGACAAAGAACAAGATGAAGTTTCTTTTCATGATGTTACTGTAGTGATAGCAGACAAACAAACAAACAAACAAACAAAAACTCTAATAATTTGTGAATAACTCAGGGTAAGAAGCAAGAGAAGAGGAGTGGGAGTCAGAGTGGGGAGGTGGCGACTTAGCATCGTCGCCAAAGTACTAGCTGAATGGTGAGTAGGAGCTTGCTATCCAAAAACGTGTGAGAAATTCAGGCATTTGGCAGAGTAAGTTCAAGAGCCAGAATGTGGAATGAGCTTGGTGTGTTTAAGGAAATGAAGGAAAGCCAGCAGCACTGGAGCACAGTGATCAAGGGGAAGTGTCCAGAGATGAGGTCAGGGAGACAGGCAGAACTTAGCCACAGAGGACCTGACAGACTGTCAAGGAATTTGGAATTGACACCAAGCATGATGGGAAGCTTTTGCTTCCCACCCTTTTGGAGGAAAAGGGTGAAGGCGGTGCTGGTGTCAGAATGTGGTTTGCACTTTCTATAGATTTGTCTGGCTGATGTGTGCACTAACAATTGCTTTGAAACAGGGAGGTCAGTTAGGAGGCGCTTTTTGTAGTCCCTGCGAGAGAGTCGTCTCTTAGAGTCCCTGCCCCCTTTGGAGAGAGTAATGCAACTGGGAGGAGAGGAGCATACCAACAATGTGGCCACAGGCATGTTGCTTTACTTCTCTGGGTTGCTTTCAAGATTAGTAAAAAATGCACTTAACTGATTACAACAGGCCCAGCGCCTTGCAGACACTGTGCAAAGGTGATTCAAGTCAGAAATGAATGCCAAAAAGGAGCTGATCTTAATGGACACTCCACTGAGAACTCACAGATGACTTCATCCTGGGGACATCTGGCCCTGGTGGTTAGAACGTCAAAGGAAGGGGATGAAACTGCTAGGAGATTCCTGGATGTCCTGCACCTCCCAGTTCTTCCTTACACATCCAAATCTCCCAGCTTTCCCACTGTAACTACTGTGATAATTTCTTGCTTTTATGGGGCTTAGCTACTCTGATTTAGTGGCCAGGTTTCCAGAAATCAAATAAGTAGAAGTCAACGCATCTCTCTGAAGGTTGTTTCTTTACAAGTGTCATAAACTTAGATAAATGTGGAGTATACAGAAGTCTTAATTTTTTTGCCAGAAAAACTGTGCAGTTAGACTACTAGCTCTGGGTTCAAATCCTGGCCCTGCTTTTTACTATATGTTGACCTTGGATAAGTTCCTTCACTTCTCTTAGCCTCACATATAAACAGGGAATTAAAAGTGCCTGCCTTTCAGAGTTTCTGTGGAGCAAATGTGAGGAATTTGAAAAAGGATAAAAATGGGTGGATGTAATAGTAAACATTTAATATGTGTCATTTCTCTTCTCCCAAGATTCACTACTGTTCATACTATCCAATATGCTTTGTCTTTTTTCTTCATATTAGAGACAAATTACCTTCTCAAAAAATTACACAGGTTATACTATAACACATTTTAAGAACATTGCTTATTCATCAATGGATTTGGCAAATCAAAATCAGTAATGTTAAATGTACACATTAATGTATATTTCTCCAAAAGTTGTTTATTCTCAACATGTAAATAAGAGTGAAGGGGGGAGGCAATATCATCCCACCTATGTATGAGAAGCCTGCAGAAGCTGGGAACATTTGCCCAAGGTAGCCAATCTCTATCAGAAATCGGACAATTACTCAGACCATTGCCTCCCACGTTAAAGAAAGTGTGCTTTGGTCTGTTTCACAGGATGCAGACCGGTTGTATGGAGTCCTTGACACCTCTCATAGCACTATTCCTGCTGTGAAGTCATGGGGCCTTCACAGGCCTGGACTTGAGCTGTCTGGGTTTGGACAGCCCTGTTAAAATAAGCTTTCTGGCATCTGGCATTCACAGGGTTGTCATTCTCAGTTTAATAAAAAATGTAAATGACTTTAGCAATAATATTACTTTGGAGCAGTCACTGAATCCACATTGCTTTCAAATAAAACAAACAAACAAAAAAGGCAAAGAATCTGTAATCTACCTTTACATGAACGTTGAATCACTCATTCTCACTTTCAGATTCAAAGGACAGCACTTTTGAGACTTCACTCACAGCAGGAAGGTGGATATGTGTTGAGTGGTAGGTGAGGAGGAGTTACGATGATGCAAACAGTATAGAATTCTTTCATTCGGTTTTTGATCAGAGAATTCTAAATACACGGGCAGATTTTGCCATTTTGGGGAGATCAACATTTTGTTTTTGGGGTCTTGGCACAGAATTATGCTGAAGAAGCTCAGGCACTTAATCCCTATTAAAGAAGTTCTGTTTGGTGCTTACCAAAGAATTCTTCCAAACATTAGCAGAATACTCAATCATTCTCAGCACAGAAGACTCAGCCCGATTTCCTGATGACCCATTCCTCCAGTGCCAAACAGGCAATTTATTGAGTGTATCTGGCCTGGGAATAAGTACATTATCCATTCTGGCAATCATCAGCAAAGGTCCCACTTTTTTGGACTATTCCTGGGCCTGACTCTGCAGCTTGTCATTTTAAAGGCAATGTGGCAAGTCCTTCAAGGGGCTAATGCAAGCTGTTAGCTTAGTCTGATAAAAGGTGTTTCTGGCTAAGAAGGTGATAAATGTTGCCACGTTAATCTGCAGATAAAAGGAGGCTGGCTTCAGTGATATCATGTAAGCTGTTTTACCCTAGTGCTACCAGCATGACAGGAATAGAGTGGTTGAGTTAGCCCCTTCACCTTCAGAAAGCAAGGCATCTCACCCTGGCATCTTCACATGATAAAGGGGGGCACGTGATCAAGCTGATGGAGGGAACCATCCAACTGGATTTGATCTTCTTGATGGAAAATGGAAGAACAAAGACCCCAAATTCACCACCGGGCATCAGCACCCATTCACCCATGGCTTTCTGGGGCAGCCCTTCTGCTAGGGTTAGATTCAGGAATACAAGATGCTCACAGCCTAGTACCTGAGGCAAAATGCAAACTACTCAAAATAAAGCTATTTGCAGATAATGTTTTAGAAGTCTATAGGAAAGAGGAGGGATTCTTGAGAAGATATATAAACCCTTCTTAGAAAAGACCAGGTTTATTCTGAGTCTTGATGGATAAATAAGAGTTGGTGAAGCAGAGAATTAAACTCTGAACAAAGTGCTGGGGGATACAAAAATAAATACAATTTAATCCCTGTGTTCAGAATTCTGTCTTACCTTAGAGAAAAATAAGTACATTTTTTTTAGAAAAGAGAATATGTCTCTATATAGTAGATACTCAACTAATATTTTGAGTGTATGAATTAAATGTGATAAATACTATCATGGAAGTATGTACAATTTCTTCAGGAGCACAAAGAGAACAACTAATGGAATTGAATGAATTATGGAAACAAATATTAGGGAAGGTTCTTCCCTAAAGGAATTAGGAGACCTGAGTTCTAGCCCCAACTGAAGCTTTTTCCAGCTGGGTGATTTGAAAAAATTATTTTAAATTCCATGGACCTCCAGCTGGCTGTGATACACAGAAAAACATAGGGCTCTTCTACAAAGTAGTTGTTCAATAAATGTGTTAGGTGACTAAATGAGTAATACATCAGCTGCAAATAATACTTGGTTTATTTTAAATATACTTTTATTGATTTCAGAGAGAAAGGGAGAGGGAGAGAGAAACATCAATGATGAAAAAGAATTATTGATTGGCTGCCTCCTGCACGCCCACACTGGGGATCGAACCCACAATCTGGGCACATGCTCTGACAAGGAATATGTGACCTCCTGGTTCATAGGTTGACCTCAACCACTGAGTCACACTGACTGGACTGCAAATTATAACAGAACAAGCACATTGTTCTCATCTCATAAAATCCCCAGAACACCATTAAAAAAAAAAACATCTCTACATTGTATTTACCTGGACTGGATGGTCCTAAACTATCAGAGCCAATTGTGGTGCCCAGATTTGAACAAATCCTGACCAGCAGATCCCCAGAGAAAACATCTTAATTAGGATCATTTTTTCCTTCTGAATATTCAAAATAAACCTTTATATATGGTTTACATGGTCAGAATCTTTTAGCATATTGGTCAGGTTCTTTGCCACACTTTGTCCTATTGCTTTTCCCCGTTGCCGAGATACCCTAATCTGCTTTCTGCTCGATTCTTCACTTCTCAGTCTTGTCTGCACACCAATTCGTTCCCTGGAGACCAAATAAGTTCTAACATTCCCTAAACATGCCAACCGCCTTTATTCTATGTCATCACCTCAAGCTAATCAATTTCTCATCCCCTGAAATGTCCTGTAGCAACACGGCTATAATCCTGCCAACTTTTTGCCTATACTTCAAAGCCCAGTCAAATCTGACAAAAGAATGTTCCCTCCTCTGATCCAGGAGGCAGTGATTGTCTATTCCATTCACTAAACACCCAATTCTATGCTAACCAACATAATTTATTCTTTTTAAAATAATTGATTCTTGTCTGTAAATATGCCACATTTCTTTACCTTGCTCTTTTCAATATCTTGGAAAAAAAAAAAAAAGAGTTGTGTTTTGTGTTACTTTGTATTTCCTGGTGGCCCTTGGCATTTCTTGTGCCCTTATTACCTCGAGTAAATGTCTCCAGGACAAATGAATGTGCATGACCACTTAGACCCAGGAACCAGTTACAGCAAGGTTTGGAAGTACATCCAGGTTAGATGTAACAGGTAACTGAGAGCTTCTACTATTTCTATTACTACTAGGGGCCTGGTGCACAAAAATTTGTGCACTCGGGAGGTCCCTCAGCCCGGCCTGTGCCCTCTCACAGTCTGGGACCACTCTGGGGATATCCACCTGCTGGCGTGCCTGGTCAGCCTGGGTGAGGGGCTGATGGCTGTTTGCAGGCTGGCCAAGCCCCCCAGTATGGACCCTCAGCCCATTGGGGTGTGGCCAGCCTGGGTGACGGGCTGAGGGCTGTTTTCAGGCTGTCCACAGCCTCTTCAGGTTTAGGGTCCCTACTGGGGTGCCTGGGCAGCCTGGGTGAGGAGCTGAGGGGCGTTTTCAGGCTGCCCACAATCCCTTCAGGTTTTGAATCCCTACTGGGGTACCTGGCCAGCCTGGGTGAGGGGCTGATAGCTGTTTGCAGGCTGGCCAAGCCCCCCAGTGGGGTTCCTCACTCCATTGGGGTGTGGACAGCCTAAGTGATAGACTGAGGGCTGTTTTCAGGCTTTCAGGCTGCCCACAGCTTCCATTGACCCAATGTCCCAAGGCTGGCTGGAAGCAGGTTTCTGGGGTTTATTTATCTTCTATAATTGACACACTGTTCCTTTAAGCCAAGGCCTCGGCAGGTAACAAAGCCACCTGTCTGCTTCAGCTCTGTGGATTCTATAATTGAAAGAATGTTGCCTTAGTAGTGGTGCCCAGGCCTGCTGTTTGCTTCAGCTCGGAGGCTTCTATAATTGCAACAATGTTGCAAGTATGTTGCCTGGAGCACAGAGAGGCCCAGCTGGCCGGCAGACAGCTTACTCCTGCTGCAACGGAAGCTGCTGTTTACTCTAGCTCCGTGACTGCTGGCCTCCATCTTGGCTGGGTTAATTTGCATATAGCCACTCTGATTGGCTGGTGGGC
>PVJC01020589.1:0-20045 GCA_004026665.1 Murina feae
GTGGATCTGTTTTGTTTAGGTTAGTCCCACTCTGGCCACTGGGTGAGGCTGGCTCCTGTATCTTTAAGGAGGCGTTGATTAAGCCTCTGCCCTAGCTCTGATGCAGCTTGGGAGGGGCGAGGCCTCGGGGAGTTTGCAGGACGGGGCGGAGCAAATAGCTATGGCGCTTCTCAGCCCTGCGCTGAGAGACACCAGGTCTCTGTGTCCCACAGTAATTGCTGCAAGCATGCTGAGAGAAACCCGCTTTGGGTTTCCTCCCGGTGCCAGTCAGTCCCCCTTCTCCGGGTGTCTGGGTCCTCAGAAACTCGCTTGGAACTGGAGTTCAGAGCTGCTGGGGACTTGTGGCTCTCTCCGTTTTGGAAAAGAACCACGTCCCCTGGCGCCAGCCCTTCCCCGAGCCCCATGCGCGCGCCTCCGTACCTCTGTACTATGCTTCCACTGCTCCTCTGAGTCTCAGACTCCTCTCTAGTTGTAGAATTTTCACTCAGCCAGCCTTCCTGTGGGTGCGAGTGGTGTCCGTGTGTTCTTTTCGAGGTTTTTCTGAAATAGTTGTTCACGGCTGCATTTACGGTGTCTACCCTATGCCGCCATCTTGTTTCTCTCAAAAGTATGTATTTTCTTGAACAATTATGTTTCTTTCTTATAGGACACTGAGCTCATTTGAAAATACATATTGTTATTATTCAATGAATATCTGTTTCTTACATTAGAACTTCAGCAATAGAACACAGACTGTTTCTGGGTCACTTTTTTGTCACTAATGCCTAACAGAGCATTTGGCATACAGTAAGAGCTTGATACATGTTAAAAGATTAGTCTTATGAGCTTCAGTGGAGAAATAAAAATGCAAACCACATAAAGATTCTTTGAGGATTATATAACATAATGTGCAGGGGAACACTTTGTACACTGAAATATCATGCAAATCTTAGCTATTACTTAGTATCTATTTTTAATTCAGGGAAAAATATAAGAGCGATACATGAAATTGAGAGTATAAAAGCAAGTACCTAGATGCTTCCTAACCTCTCTTACTTTTCCCAAAACTAGAGGATGAATACATTTTCAGGAACTCTTTTTGGCCCAAGGGATGTGGACAGAAGTGATAGCACCTCTTCCAAGCCTAGGCCTTAAGTCATCTCAAGGCCTCAACGCAAGCTCTCTCTCTGTTCACATGGCCAAGTACAAGGACCCGGAGATGCAGTCATGTGGAAAAAGAATCCTGGGCCCTCTCTTTGAGGAAAGCCTAGGACAGTCATCCAGTCTGTAACAAGTTCTGACATTAGCAAGAATTCAACTTTTGTGTGTGTGCTAAGTCAAGAGATTTCAGGAGTGATTGTTGGTTATGTAACTTCATACAGAAATCAGTACTTTGAAGTGGGACACGGCTGTAACGAAAAGCTAAAATAAATTGGCACTGGTTAAGCACTGAGTGATAGGCATCAGGAAAGTTAATACAGAAGGCTGGAAGGGTATCCCTCCAGATTCTGAGGTTAAAAAAAAATTGGTTTCATTCCTGCCAGTGGTTACTTGGGATTCAGATCACATGCCCAGTCAACCAGCAGCTCTAACAGAAAAGCTTGGAAAGCAGAACCTTAGTAGTGAGTGTTGACTATCAAAGGCTGCCTTTGGCAAGATATTATAAAATATGAGCTCACTGGAGAATTGGACACTTTGAAGGTAGAAATGAATGAGAATAAAATAAGTGTAGAAATTCAAGGTCTTTAACACAGTTGGAAAGTTAACAGGTTCTAGTCCCAGGGAAGTAAGATAGGACATCTTAAAATACGTGGAAATGCCAGGTCTCAGAAAAACTACTCATTTGGAGGAAGTGATTCAGGACAATCAGTGATAAATCCTGATTCTATCAACCCCATTGAATCCTGATAACCTCAGGTAATTTTATTTAAGAGAGACAAGAGGGTGGAAAGGGAAAGAAATAAGCAGCCTTGAGAATTGTCTAGGAAAGGATTTAGGATGTGATTACTGGACATGAACTGACCGGGAAGTTAGAGATTAGGGCCTATTAAGCTGTTGAAAGAATTGTGTTGTGAAAGAATTTGTAAACTCATTCAAAAAGTTTTTCGACTAAGACTTGAGGCAACCTTTGGGACCTTAGCTAGTCACAAGCAGGAGGCAAGTTAAGAATAGTACATCTCCAGCCCTAGCTGGTTTGAGTCACAGGAGGCAAGTTAAGAATAGTACATCTCCAGCCCTAGCTGGTTTGAGCGTCGGCCTGAGGACTCAAGGGTCCCAGGTTTGATTCCGGTCAAGGGCATGTACCTTGGTTGTGGGCACATCCCTGGTTGGGGGTGTGCAGGAGGCAACTGATTGATGCTTCTCTCTCATTGATGTTTCTAACTCTCTGTCCCTTTCCCTTCCTCTCTGTAAAAAAAAACAGTAAAATATATTAAAAAAAAATAGTACATCTCCAATACCCACTTCAGATGTCTCCAGAGAGACTACTGGACAAAGAGAAGACCCCCACGGGTGGAGATCCAGGTTGCAGGCCATAAAGAACAGGGGAGTCCCTCTGCTGGAAGTGAAAAACCCCCCCAAGTTGATAGAATCATATGCTAAAAGGAGCTTGAATTCCTAAATTACTTTTTGGAGGCGAGGCACCCAGCCCACGTTGGATTGTGATGTGAAAAAGAAAGAAATTTGTGTTCCATTCAGTCACTGAGATTGGGGGTGTTTGTTAGCTAGAAGCAGGAGTAATGCACCCGAGTTGTGGGGAAGACCTGGCTTCGTGTGTGGTCCTGAAGTAAGAAGGTACCCCTGTAATGCACAGAGGGACAAGAGACAACGTCTTTGCTCTTTCAAGGAAAATATTCTATTGAAAGTGAGGAGATAAATACAGGCTCTGAAAATGCATCTTGTGCATAAGTGAGTGATAAAGTAAGAAAGGTAAGTTTTAGCATCTTTTTAGGCATTAAATGCCAGGATAAGCGTTAACATTTTTAACCTCCAGGTCACTTTCCCAAAGAGGATTTCTTGGAAAAATCAGTGTCCAGCAGGCTTCTTAGGATCTTTAATATGCTAATGTACCCATTTAATCCCCAATCCACCACCACAGCCAGCCCATCTGCCACTACCTGCACATCCCCTCCCCAACCCCCCAGCTTCCAGACTGCCACATTACCCGCTGTATTTCTTTTTTTCTTTTTGAACAAGGAAATTATCCTTTTCCAAGTACATACACGTTTCCAAAATCTCACATACACCAGAATTCCTTGAAAAACAGCACGGGAAAACATCTTTATAGTCCATAAAGCTGTTGTGATTGCCTCCATCACCAGAGAAAGAATATAAAGCCACATGGGCGTGGGGAGTGTTAGGAAGACAAAAAGCCTAGCATTCATGATGCTTTCTTCTGCACCTTATTAGTGTTGAGGGGCTGTGAGGCAGGCTCTGAGGGGAAAACGCTGCCTCTTCTCTGAACTGTACCAGCTCCAGTTATGGCTAATGTTCAAAACAACCAATCAAATCTCCATCCTCCATCTAGGTGGCAGATTCCCCAGACACAGGTGTTATAAGTACTGCACAGCCAGGAGTCATGCGTCACACACACGTGCTTGAATTGTAAAGACCAAAACAGGTGTTTACACTGAGCACTTTTGCTCAAAGGCTGGGAAACAGGAGACAGGCTTCGTTTCTCTGCTTTCAACAATTGCTCAGAGGGGAGAAAAAATAGCAGATTAAAATTTTATGCCATAATTTTGCAATTGATCATTAGTGCCACAGAGGGCATAGTGCATAGTTAGTTTCCAACCACTGGAAAGAACGATGTGTCTTGAAAGAAGGTATTTTTAGCATCATAGTGACTGCCTGGTTATATATAGATTTTGTTTTACTTTCTTCCAACTGTGAGTGTGATTGTGTTCATATGCTTGGGGAATTTGCATATAATGTGTGCAATTTGTATCTTAGCCAAATCACTTCAATTCAAGTTCAAACTGCTCCCTGGAAGGGGAGTTAAGCCCACTGAGATAAGTATACTTATCTTTCATTTCTTAAAGCCCAATTCTAGGGGAATGTCTTCCCTTCTTCCCGAACTTGTCCATCTGGCAAATTTGCCAACAATTATCAAGTTCTCACTGGTAGGAAAGCCAGCGAGTGGATGAAACATCACAAATTGTGTTTGACAGCCCGGGAGCAAAGAGAAGACTTAAACCAGAAAAAGAATTTTTTTTTTAACTTACTGTTAGGTTCCAGGTTGAATTCAGTAAATAATAATAATAATAAAATATGAAAGTTTTTAAAAATTCATTTGGGAACATTTACAAAGTGCCAGCACTGGAAAAGGTGACCATACCTTTTTTTAAAACGGAACTATAATGCGCATATACCACAACATTCACAATCTTAATGAATGTAGTCACTTGTTCTTCATATATTCATACAATTGTGCAACCATCACCAGTAACAGCAGAACATTTCCATCACCCCAAAAGTAAGCCTGTTCCCATGAGCACTCACTCATTCTTCCCTCCCTCCAGCCCGTGGCAGGAACAAATCTGTTTTCTATTTGTATGGATTTGCCTTTCTGGATATTTCATGTAAATGGTGCCATAGAGTATGTGTCCTTTTGTGTCTGGCTTCTGTCAGAGACCTCACTTCCTGGATAAGGTAGCTGGACCTGTGCAGGGGACACACATTGCCTAAGTCACATGGATTTTTCTGGACAAAAGCCACAACTAGAACCTGCCCTTGTATGAGCTGCATTTAGCAGAATGCTAGCTGAGCACTTGCCTGGAGCTCCCTTCTCCAGGGGCTTTCAACCTCATTGCAAATGTCACCGAACGGAGAGGATTGCATTCATTGTCACTGTTCTCTGAGAATGCTCTACACAAGGTTGGAACGAAGAATTTAGTAGCTTCACAGGGCACAGGAGGAACTGTGAACTTACTGGATGGCCTGTACCAATAACGAAGGCGGTGTCTCAACTGCTCTGTAATGAGTATGGCCTTGGTGAAGCTCAGGCAGTTGTGTCGGTGAGTGGGTATACAAGACTGAGGCTCTGTCTCTCAAATAAACTTTGCACAAATAGGTAGCAAGTGTATTTTTGAAGATGTGCCCAAGGGTGAGACTGCCTACGTGCTCTGACTTCTCACCCAGCTCTCAAAGTCAGGCCCTAGCTCTCTAAAAGCAAGTCCTCCCTCCGTTGATATTTGGGATATTGACTTGGTATTTACCGAAAACCCATTTCTCTTGACACGTTCCCCCATGAACTCAAAGTGTACAGTGATCTTAGCCTCCTGTCCCAGGAAACCAGCCTATCTCCACGTTTATACACTTACAATCTGACTTGTTTCCCCTCAATTCTTTTTCCATCTCAGTGAAACCATGATATTCATTCTACTGTAACCCACAATTAGGCTTTAAGTCAAGACACCAATCAAATCCTCCATCCTCCTTCTGAACATCTTATGGCACCAAGTTCATCCTTTGCTTTCCCCTCTCTTCCCCCATCCCCTCAAATTTACTGCTCATCCAGGGACCTAGGGCCTGGTTTACACTCTTGGAACTCCACAGGGTGTTAGGGTAGGATTCCACTTTCTACCTGCAGTGCTTTTATTTATATAATCCCTCAGGAATTCCAGCACTCCAGCCTCTTCTCATTCAGATTCTAGATACTTGAAAACCTCAGTCCTCTGTACCCCTAAATAAACCAGGCACTTCCTAATAGTTCATTATTAAAGGTTATTGCCTAAATTTCTAAGCTCAATTGCAACAAGAGCATGAAAATGGTAGCATAAGGCTTTGGAGGTGAATATCCTGAATCTGTAGGCCAGTTATGACTATTTAGTAGCTGTATGACCTTAGCTAAAAGTCTTAATTTCTCTGGGCTTCAATTTATTCATCTTTAAAATGAGGATTATAGTAGTTCATAACTTTCAGTTTTATTCTGAAGACTAAACATATATATATGAAGTACTTACATAAATACTTATAACATAGACATTGTATAAAAATAATAACTATTATTTTATGTCCTCTGATACAAATAGGCCATATGCAACATTTATACAGAAATATAGGAAGTTTTTTTTAAATTTATTTTTCAATCTTAAAGTATCAACTAGAAAAAAAAAGTACTAGATTGAGAAATAGGAAATCTAGAATCTAGTTCTGGCTCCATCACTAAATTATTATTGAATGTAGTAAATTTTCTATCGAGGTTAAATATTTTCCCAAATCCATGGCTATGATGCGTCCATTTTTGAATGCTATATTTATAGAGAGTAAAGATATAAAAGTCTAAGTCATCACAGATGCTAAATTAGTGGCTTTCTAATGAATGAGATGTTCACAAATGATTCTTTTCTCTAAGGTTGATTAATTCTTTAGCTTAGTGGCACACATTCATCTTCCTGAGTTATCTTTGCTCTTAAAAACAAACAAACAAACAAAAAAACCCACAAAAACCCAGCCAGCATGTCATTAAATGGTGATGGGAAATGATGGCTTACAAAAATCAGATTAAAAAAGCTGGACAGATGGGGACTGTATCAACTCACCCTTCTATTGTGCTACTTGAGCCTGTTTAAGTGTCTCTGACTATACTGTTTTCCAGTAAGTGTCTCTGACTAGACTCCTCCCTGTAAAGGAGGTCACTTCATTCCAACCCAGTGGTCTAGGAAAGGTATGAGAAGTCTTCCAGTTTACCTAGGACTTGCAATGCATAACCTAGGCTGCCTGCCTTTATTTTCCCATAGACCCTGTGGTTGTCTCAGTTTTAATTATTAACTTAATTATTACTAATCTGTGCCCAGAGTGGGTGTTCTGAGAGAGGGACTGAGTTTTATGCTCTTTAAGTGGTCAGTACTCCACACTTAACCACTGCATGAAAAGTTGTTTGCTTTTTGTGAGTACATATGGTGATTCGACTCAAATGCTTTTTCATTCAACGTGTGTATTGGTCCTTTTTTACGTATGGCTCCCTCTGCCTGGAATAAGTCCCCCTTTCTGGGCATTTAATGAGTCATTCTTTGCAATCCAACTCAGACATGGCTTCCTTGGAAGTGTTACTACCCTCCACCCTGCACATTTTCCCTTCTCTGTGCCACAGCAGTGTACTTTTTTTTTTTTTTTTTTTACAGAATTCAAAGATTTTTTTCCTGTGGCTTTGTCTGTATTCTTTGAAATGATCATCCTAATTTCTTTTAAGTAATTTATTGATTTTCAAGTCGTGTTTGCTCAGTAGGATGTGAGCTACTCAAAGAAGACAGAAGTACTTCCTTAATCAGTCTTCCCGCAATCTAGTGCAGACCCCGGCACATGACAGGCACTCAGTAATATTTGGTGATTTCAACTGCACGGAACCAATTTGAGTTGCACTGAGTTCAGATTCATAAAGGAAATTCATCTTACTTTGAAAGGTTGTAATATAACGGATATGGTCAAATGAGATGGATAAATTACAAATGATATACAGTTAACTTTTGACTTGGGAAAATTTTGTAAATGATTTTGACTATTTTAACAGTTTTTATTTTATTTTTTAATTTTGTTTTATTGCTTAAAGTACTACAAAGAGTGTTAAATAAGTCTCCATTTTTTCCCCTTCACCTTCCCCTCCTCTCCTACCCCGCATTGTCTTGTGTCCATTGATTATGCTTATATGCATGCATACAAGTCCTTCAGTTGATCTCTTAACTCCCCCCCACCAACATAATGCCACATGATCTTATTTATGGATAAATAAGACCATTATAAATTGATAAACATAAACAGATACAGAGGCAGAACAGCATTGAACAGACTATTTTAACAGTTTTTAAAGATCTTATTGGGAGTTTTCTTCTCCTGGTCTTTTCTTCCTCTATGCATATTCAAGGCATTTATTTGTCCTCAGAAAGATCAAGATAATGGAAGGGAGAAGGACAATAGTTTATACTCAACCTTTAGTATCCCAAATAGGACATAAAGATTAGAGGAAGACAAAAAGTCTTACAAGCAGGTTTTGTTGTGTGAAAAAGGAAGATTTTTCAAATTGAAATATCTCCCTTTATATAACAAAAGTAAATCTTGGTGGATTGAGCATAAAGCATGACTATAGGTAGCAGTAAGAGAGAACTCAGCATGTGACAAAGGATACTTCTTGACAAAAGAGACTTCTTATGAAAAGAGCAATATATACTTAATAGAAAATTTGAGCTTTGTATCTACAGAGTATTTGTCCAAATAAGAAATGCAACAGAACAGAAAAGAGACTATTTTAAATGAGAAGAAAATGATACATACATTTAAGTGCCAACCCCTACTTCCCTTCTGTCATCAACAGAAATGGGGACCAGAACAAGATAGAATCTGTTACAGAGAATAAAGTTGATATTTGATTTGTTTTTGTATTTTGCATCCAAATATTGGCTCCGCTACTCATTGTTTGAGCTAACACAGCTTTCCAGAAGGAAGAATTCCCTAGACCAGATGGAAGTCTCCCAGTCCTGCTGCCTGACCTTTGTTTGTGAACCATAGTTAAAGCATCTAAAAGGCTTCAGGAAGGGCCCGGAGTCCATCCGCAGCCATCAGACAAGAAAAGGTCAAGAATATGAGCTTGTAAGACACAGAGGAATCTGACTGATGAAATACAATGAGACCTATAGGGAACTGACATCGGGTGATAACTTGATTACCCAACATGTTATATCAACAATTCAGAGTACCGTGGCCATCAAGCTGCTGCTGGAAGGCAGTCCTTTCCAACAGAGGTGTTTGATAAATGCTGGGCTCCTGACTATTGATGGCCTCTTTGTTTGGGTTTTTGTTTGTTTTGTTTTGTTTTTTTTAATCTTGGCTTCCTTGATCTTAAGGAAATCTAGGCCATTAAATGAGAATTTCCTCAAGAAGCTGGAAATAGGTGTGTTCCAGTGAGTGGAGCATTCCAGTCAATATATACCACTGATAAGTCTTTTTGAGTATCCAAGAATTAGAAATGCTATGCATTAGTTAGGGTTGTCCAGAGAAAAAGAACCAATAAAGAGATTTATTATAAGGAATTGTCTCACGCAATGATGGAGGCTAAGAGATCCCATGATCTGCTGTCTATAACTTGGAGAGTCAGGAAAGCTGGTGGGGTGGTTCCAGTTCCAGTCTGAAGGCCCAAGAACCAGGAGAACCCACAATATAAATCCCAGTCAGAGGGCAGGAGAAGATCATGTTTCCTCTCAGCAGTTTCAGGCAGGAAGAATTCTTCCTTCCAATGCCTCTTGATTCTATTCAGACTGTCAACAGGTTGGTGGGCAATTTGCTTTACCTAGTCCATCAATTCAGACACTAATCTCTTCCTGAAATACCATCACAGACAGACCCAGAAATAATGTTTAGCCAGATATAGGCACCCTGTGGCTCAAATCAACACATAAAATTAACCATCACATGCTATATGCTAATTCTTTGAAAACAATTAACCCTATGAACTTAAGTATGAGTAAAGATGGCTATGCTGGCTGCCTCCAAGTTGCTCTCAGGTCTAATCCTTTGTTGTAACTGCAAGTGGACCAGCCTCCGGATGGGAATATTTTTTCTCCAAAATTACCTGATAGATTAATTTAGTGAAAGTTCTCAGATTCTTGTTGCCATTGACAGTCTCAGAGTATGCAGGATTTCATTGCTCTCAGATTCGCATATGGTTTGAGTCTTCTACAGATGAAACATCAACTCCCTATGCCAACTCAGCACTCATTCTAATCTGTCTGTTGCCTTGCACTGTGGAACAGGAGTTTCATCAGCCCAACATAATTCCCAAGAATGGTGGTTTTCTTTCAGATAAACACAGCTTTGTACCAAAAAAGCAGGCAAGCCTAGAGTCATAGACCCAAATCACAGCTTTGTCTCCGCCATTGGCTTTGAACATAATCCTATCCATCATTTTCCCCATTGGAAATATTAGGAGATAGCCAACATAATTTCTAAAGCTTCCCACATGCTCTGAAAATCAATTCAGTTGGTGCCACAATTGTGATGATTGTTCTAGGGGAAAAAATGAGTATACCTATAGTGGGACTAAATGAAAGGGGGCGGGGAATAAGATGAAACGCTTGCCACTGTCTCAGAGTCTAGTAGGAAAGGTGGGTATTTAAACCATTAACCACAATATCCTGTGATGAATGCTAATTAAGGAATATATTTGATCAATGTGTTCACACCATCTTTTTAGCAAACCCAGGTGACTGCAAAATAAGTACCCTAGATTAGGGGCTGTTTTAAGGACACGGATAACTAGTTCCCTTCAAGACAAGACCCATGACCTCTGCTCTAGAGCATTATCACAAAGTTCCAACATACTGCATTAAGCAACATTTCTCTAAACTAAACCAAAACAGAACAAAAGAAAGGGAGAAAGACAAGAATTATAAGGAAGGAAAGAGGCCATACATTTATTTTTTGTATTTCTATTACCTAACTCAGAGCCTGGCCCATCACAGTTGTTCATGTACATGTTCATTCATTCATTCATTCACTCTTTCAGCTAGTACCCTGTGCCACATGTTTTGCTGGTTTCTGGAACTCAGTGGTGAATAAAGCATGCAAGGTCCCTGTCCTCAAAATGAGGAAGAGTGAACAATAGGCTAGTAAACAAGCAGATAACCTAATATTTTGATAAACTGTCTGAAGGAAATGATGATGTGATCATGAATATGAGGAGGTGTGCTGCATGAAATAAAGTGGTCTAGGACATCTCTCTGTGAGGTCTGAAGAGGAAACAATGTGAAGGTCCTGGTGAGAAATTTCTTGGTGCAGAAGAATGAGCAAGGAGGCCAGATTGCCAGGATCACATCTGCTGAGGAGGAGGATTGGTACAATAGGTGTGTGCTGGTGGAGGCGGTGTATAGGTGAAGCATGTGTTGTCAGGTCAGAGGCTGATAACATATGCTTTTAGATTTCCTGATAATATGGCTGGAAGAGGTAAAGAGGAAATGTCCAAGATTGTGCCTAAATTTAGTTAAAATGAATAGGAAGAGAGGGAGGGAGGCAGGGAGGGAGGGAAGGGCAAAGAAAAAGGGTTGATACATTTAAGTGCTGGCCTATATTTCTGCACTAGACACAGGAAAAAGTGCATGTTTTGGGGAATCTACAACCTAAAATGTTACGCCGAATTTGATGACAGGTCAAAGTAGAGCAAGAGAGAAAATACTCAATTAGAATACAAGCTTTAAGAGAAGTGACAACCTATTTTGACAGCAACGGAGGTCTAGATAATTTGGGCAGTTAATCATTCCCTGTCTGTGATTCCACAGGGATGGAAAGGAAGATTTATCTTGAAAGATAAGTATGATTCACCACATGACAAAGTAGACAAGTGCCTTTTAGACAGCAGAACAGGGTGTACTAATAAATGGAGACATGAGCAGCCTACTCCATACATGCCAGGGTCTCCAAGAAGTTCAGCAAAACTAGAGGATAGACTTAAAGAGAAGCATTGAGTGACTGGATGGGAAAGTTGGTCAGTATTTGATCAAGCAGTGTTCTATATGCTGAAAAAGCCCTTACCCCATTTTATGTATTTGAGATGGTTCTGCAGCCAACTGAAAATTGCTTTCACTGGGTTTGTATCTGCCTTCATTATCCCTGGCACAGCTTATATATCATTTTTAAGAGAAGTTTTGAAATTAAAAGAGCAACATGACCGCTAAGGGATCTACTATTTCTAATGATCTGGGTGTTTAGAGTTTCCCCTTCATATTCTTCTTGTCCTGTGCCTGCCCACCACAATGAAACATTCAGTCCTTAGAGGGAACATTAACAAGGATTAATGATTCAGCAACTGTCTTATAAAAGTTGAGAAAAATATTAGGTAATCCACTGCAATACCAGTTTTGAATACTAGTCTCTACCTCTCTCAAAAATATGAAATCAATTTTGGTCTCTTCTAAGCAACTAAGAAAGGGAGACATATTAGATTTTCACTCCAACCAACTTGCAAAGTGCTGTTGTGTAGTTTAGGGTGTCAGATATACTTCTGTGCTAAATGAGGGTTAGTGTCTAAAAGATGTTCGAAGGTTCATGAACATGGTCTATCAGGAGCTACTGCTATTTATACTTCTACTGGCCTTTCACTAACACTCCTCCTACTGTGTAGTACCCAAACTTCTATTCCTTACTAATGTAAAATTACAATGAGGAATAAATTGCAGATTTTGACAGTTGTAATTTGGTTTAACATGATCGGCTAATAGGCTGAAAAGAGCTTGAATGAACCTTTGAAGATCCAGGTATCAGCCTGGTGCAGCCATGTACTAACCCTCTCTCTTTCTTTTATCATTGCGAGTTCCTAGTGGTAAGATGTCTCAATGTTTTCTGTCCTGCACAAAGGACTGAAGGACACATTTGCTCTATGAAAATGTGAGTCTGGATCTAGTACTATCCTATCTTTAATAAAGAGCTAATATGCTAATTAGACCAAATAGCTGGACAACCTTTCAGATGAAACCGGAGCTGTGAGGGCTGGCTGGTGCTGTGAGGGGCTGTAAAGGCGAGACCAGGCTGCTGGGGCTGCGAGGGCCAAGCCCCTTGCATGAATTTTGTGCATTGAGCCTCTAGTCATTTAAATAATGCCTTAGAAATCATCAAGCATTTTCACTCTGCAAGTGAAAATTGGGGAGTGCTGACCTACCTGGTGCCAGGTTCAAGGGTATAGGAAGATGAATAGAGCACAGAAAGCTAAGGCTCAACTTTCCAGCCAATAATCAGGCAGTTCTATGGGGAATTGTACCCTTCCTGCCTTTGAGTTGTAGCTGTGGGTAAGTTAACCTTCGCTTCATTAGCTTCATTTTTGCACATGAAAATTAAGGATAATAACAACCATACTTTGTAAGGTTTTGTGAGCATTTAAAGAAATAGCATAAATTGAATGCTTAACATAATAAGAATTACATTTGCTATTTAATCATATTAAGGAGACACCATAACCATGAAGGTATGATGATAATGGTAACGATGATGATGGTGATGTCATTTTATATACCCAGAAACAGTTTCAGGGATGCTAAATTTCTTGGCTAAAGTTGTAAAAATTCTGAAGCCTTGGGTCCAGTTTCCAAGCTCCAAACTTTATCTTGTTTCCAAGCTCCTGGGCGTGTGTGTGTTCGGGAGGGAGAGGGGGCGGCGGCGGAGGGAGTTGGGGCAAGATGTTCCTATGGAAAGGAACCTGTCAGTAAGAATTTCCATTATAAGATATTTTAAAAATGAAACTGAGGAGAAAGAGTTTCCAACTCATTTTTGTCCTGGCGAAAAGGCAAGTGTGTGTCACAAACTTGACTTACAAGGATTTGACAGGAGGAACCTTTTTACTATTTGAGTTACTAATGGGATAGCAAACAGTTCCTGTAATTTACTTTGTACTTTGATAATGTCTTGGCTCAAAGGGTTCACACAGACCTTTCCAAACATTAACTTATTTTCCCCTCCTAACACCTCTCAGGGGTCAGAGAAGGGTGGCACTCCCTTTGTTTTATGAGTGAGAAAACTGGGATCTGAGAAGGTTATGTGTCCTACCAAGGTCACCCCACAAGCACATGTGCTACCCAATCCACTGTTCCCAGCTATGGACACTCCTGGAACCCACACGGGGAAATTTGTCCAGGATGTTTTCCATGCTGGCCTGGAACTGCCACCACATTTCACTTGGGTTACCTTTCTATCCGGCTCAAGCAAGGTCTCAAGCAAAACAAGAGTGTGTTGCTTCTTCAGGACTATGAAGCTAGCAGAGGTGAATGAATAGAAGCACATCTATGTGTAAAACATATTCATTGCAAGAAAATATTATCACATTAAGGGGGAGTGGTGGAGGTTGATTTATTTGTTTTAAAAGCTAGGTGGAACATTGCAGGGAAAATGTACACACATGGGCACAAGATTGCAGGACCTTGTTGAATACCAGGGACAGTTAGATTCATCCAGTTAGGAACCACATTTACTAAGCTCTAGCTGCTACCTCAGAAGTTTTCATTTATGTGATCTCATTTAATCATCACACTACTGGTTTCTGTACAATGTTATGCTCATTTTTTTAGATAGAGGAGGCCAAAATGTTGAATAGATCACTTCTTTCACATCCTTATTCAAAAGTCGCCTTCCCAATGAGTCCTCCTCCAGGCAACCGTATCTAAAACCATGACCTTTTTTACACTCGTGTGTCTTTCCCTGCTTACCGATTAATTAATTATCAGTTAATTATCTTGTTTATTATTTATCTCCTCCTATGAGAATGTCATCCCCATGATGGCAGGAAGCTTTAGCTAATTTGCTCACTGCTACATCCCTCGTGCAGAGAAGAGAGTGCCCAATACACAGCAGAGCTCAACATGCTTAATGACTGAATGAATGAATGAGTGAATGAATACATTCATGTTTTCTCAACAGCTCATAGCTCTCTTAGTAGCATAGTTACAGTTGTGATTTTATATTTATTTTCAATCCCAAATCTTTTACTCCATGTGGATTTTTCATCACTTTGTTTAGACATTATGGATTCCAACTTGGGTTTCTTCATCTTAAATGGTCTCTTCACCTCCACATTTCCTTTTCCTGCAATGAAATTGAAAATAGGGTTCAAAAATAATTATTGGATTAATGAATGAATGCATTCATGTATAAGCATACATATTTATAAACCTATATACTTAGACATGTATAGAATGCTAACAAATAAATATGAACATTAATATATACTTGAGAGTATATACTCATGATGAATGTACTTATTTGCTTATTGTGTTCCCAACTAGAATGTAAGGACCGTGAGAACAGGAGTTTTGCTGGTTTGGTTCACTGCTGTATTTCCCACATCTAATACGGTGTCTGGTGCATAATAGTCTCCCAGTACTTATTTGTTGAAG
This sequence comes from Murina feae, assembly GCA_004026665.1. Taxonomy (NCBI): domain Eukaryota; kingdom Metazoa; phylum Chordata; class Mammalia; order Chiroptera; family Vespertilionidae; genus Murina; species Murina feae. The sequence goes on from PVJC01020589.1 coordinate 14,844, forward strand.
AAGTAAAAAGAAAAAGTGAGGAGGGAAGCAAGATCAAACACTTATACCCGCCACACCATACATTTTTACGTCCACATTACATATGAAATGCTGTCTTCCTCTGAGGTTTTGAAAATTTATTCAACAGTTATGTATTGAGTGTTCCCAGGTCCTCACCCTGGAGGAAGGAGAGGACAACCATATATAGTATGTCAGATGGCATTGAGTCTATAGAATGCAATTACCTCTTTCTCCACCTCTTACTCCCCATTTTGTGACTAAAATGGACTGTTACTGAGAACCAGCTTAAATGGCCATTGAGCTGTTCCCTCTATTCATTTGTAGCCTATGAGCCTCTCTAATCCATCTTCTCTTGTCAGCCTCTGTTAGAATCTGAGTTTGAGATCCTGTGTCAGAATACTTTGTTCTTACTGCACTATGGCTAACTTTATAGATGCCTGTCCCTTCCATTAGCCCACAAGCTAGCGGAGTTTTATCATGTCTGTATCTCCAACTCTTAGCATATACTTAGCATGGAATAGTCACCACAGTTGTTTTATAAGAAAAGAAATTAAGGTTTGATAATCCTGTTATTATCTTATTTTTTGCTAGCAGAAGGCTCTTTTCCAGGTAGATGTATTGTCCAAAGCAATGTGTAATTGCAGAGAGGGGTCAAAAAGAAATTCTTTAAAAAAAAAAAGAACAAAGCATTCTTAACACACAGCAGTCTGGGGCCAGTCATTGTAGGACAAATAAACGACCTATGTTGACCCTGAAGTACTGTATGGTTTAATTGATGGTGATGATGAGCCATGTTCACACACCAAGGGAAGATTTAATTTTCTTGATGGTGTTTACATCATAGCTGCATAAGGCCAGAGAGTAGACAAGATATATTAGGGGAAATAATACACGCAATAATAAAACACTATATCTTTAGCATTTAAGGGACTGAATACAAAATTATTAGCATGATTTGGCTCCATGGAATCACTTATTTCCAGAAAATGAGGTTTTTACAGTAAATTTTGGGATATTTGAAAACTTGCCAACTATTCAAGTTTCTAATTGCCTACTATAACTCTTTAAAAACTGATAATCTTTTTCTCTGAATTTTAATACCATTTATGAGAACTTATTGAGTGTTGGAATTATTTTTTTTAAAAATCTTTTTTCTGAAAGGGTATAGGAGACACCAGGAGGAAATGAAAGTTCTTAGCAGATAGCAAATACTTAGAAAATTGTCTTGTCCTACCAAGTATTTGCATAATAACCATCTAAGTATTTGCCTGCTTCTTCTCTTACTTTCTCCTTATTTCTCTTTTATCCTCTCTTACCTGGTCTTCTTTTCCCTGCTTATTTAACTTTTTATAATCTTAAATAGAGAGAAAGAGAGAGAGAGAGATATTTGTTCCACTTTTTTTATGCATTCATTGGTTGATTCTTGTATGTGTTCTGCTCAGAGATGGAGCCCACAACCTTAGCATATGGGTACTACACTCTAAATAACTGAGCTACGGGGTCAGGGCTCTAACTGTGTTTAAATTTGATATCAAGATTGAAGTACATTCATACTCCACTACATCTTGCCTTGTAACTGAAACACTAACAGAATTCTATGCTGTGAGTCTGTTGACATACAGTTACACTCAAGCCTGGCTCCAGGAACCACTCTAGCATCCTTGATTCACTTTCAGACCGGAAGTGATAGAATCACATTCACACCACTCTCCCATCCAATTCTACCTAGTTTTGTGCTGATGATGCTGAAGGTCTGATACTGCTCACTGATAACACTCTGTCTACCGGGTTTCTGGTGGTAACTAGGAAGGAACCCTTGCATGTAAAACGGCTCAGAGTGTTCACTGTTGCTATTACCAGGCCAGTGGTCTGGCAAAGCTTGGGCCTTTGAAATGTGAATCTGATTGAAATGCAAAGATGCAATGTGGGGTGGTGGGAGTGGAGTGAATTCTTGAGGTAATTTGCATACAACCTGTACTTTCACTCACTTGTTCCACTTCATGGAAATGCATTAGGCTCAGTGTATAGAACATCAGCCTGGGGACTGAAGGGTCCCGGGTTCGATTCCGGTCAAGGACACATGCTTGGGTTAAAGGCTCCATTCTCAGTAGAGGATGTGCAGGAGGCAGCCAATCAATGATTCTGTCTCATCATTGATGCTTCTGTCTCTCTTCTTCTCCCTTCCTCTCTGAAATCCATAAAAATGTGTGTGTGTGTGTGTGTGTGTGTGTGTGTGTAAAAATCTGAGGTGAGTTTGAGGATGGGTGACAGTGAGTATGTGTGAGAAGAGATAAAATTAGAGGAGACAAGGGATAAGAAGTTAGAGTAGTAATAGTAAAAATGATAATAGTCATAACAGTATACATTTATTATATTCTAAGATTGCTACAGACATAATCCCAAGAGCTTTGTATGTATCATTTAATTTAATCCTCTCAATAGCTCTATGTGGCAAGTGTTATTGCCCTTCCCATTTTATAGATGATAAAATTACGGCTCAGTTTCATATTCGATTAAATGTATACAACTATTCAGTGACAGAACCTGAAAATAAATTCGTATTTTTTTCACCTCTTGATTCTGTGTTCTTAACCATGATAAACCAGCGGTGGGGCCTTTTACCAACCACCAGTGGGTGACCAGAAAATCAGCTGCTCCAGATAGACCCACCCCTCTTCCAAACACCCATGCAAGCCCATCACCCTGCAGCTGCTACTGTGAGAATAAGACATTCCTAGAGGAACCAAGTTACCATGTGGATTTTTTAGTCACCTAACAGACTTTGAGGACACAAAAAATAACTTTTCTGCCACCTTCTAAGTTCTTCTAGCTAGTAATCAAATTAGCATGGGACAGATGAATAGGAGAAAATGTCCAACATTTATTACAGATGTACATTCGAGAGTGACAAGATAATGAGACCTAAAGACACATTGGACAGTTGAGTTTTTTTTAAAAAATATATTTTATTGGTTTTTTACAGAGAAGAAGAGAGAGGGATAGAGAGTTAGAAACATCGATGAGAGAGAAACATTGATCAGCTGCCTCCTGCACCCTCTCTACTGGGGATGTGCCCGCAACCCAGGTACATGCCCTTGACTGGAATCGAACCTGGGACCCTTGAGTCCGCAGGTCGATGCTCTATCCACTGAGCCAAACCAGCCAGGTGGATAGTTGAGTTTTACATGTCATTTTGGACTGAGGAGAAGAGGTACCAGGGCCTGGGGTTTCAAAGAGAAAGCAGGTAATTTACAATCGATGAGAAAGAGCCAACTTGTGATAAACCAGTTCTTGCTCGGGAACCCAGAAACAATGGGACAGAGAGGGAAGTCTCGCACACAGCTGTGTTCTTGTATCCTCCTGTCTGCCACACTTAATTCAAGTAGGCGAAGGTGAATGATGTAGTGTGAACATGCTAAGAATTCCTTTCTGAACAGGTTCCTCTATCTGAATTCTGTTAGGCAGGTAAGGTGGGAGGGCCACAGGTTCTTTCTGAGGCTTTTTGTTTTGTAAAAACCAGCTTTAATCAATACGCCCCGAGTCATATTTTGGAGTGGAAGACCTTTGGTCCACTCAGGATCTACCAAATATTGGTGGTGGTTCCCTTTGCTCCTTTCTAGAATGTGGAGAGAGTTCATGAAGTTGAGTGTGTTATTAGGGATAGGAACACTAGGAGGCTGGATGACTCACCTGCTTGGAGGTCTTGTAAAATGAAAACAAAATGGTAACGATTCCAAAAAAATTACTGAGCACCTATTATGTTGATCACTTTACTTGAGCTACTTATATACAGATAGATAGATAGATACATACATATATACATACATATATGACATACATGTATGTGTGTGGGGGTATGTTTTGTAACAAACCACACAGACCAGGGTTGAAAGCATTAATTTACTTTCAGAAGAAAAGACTGAACCTCAGAGGTGAGGGACAAGTCTTGTGGTTTGAGGCATGTCATAGAAATTTTCTTAGCTTTGGCCAAGCCCTCTAAAACATGATCAGTGAAATTGTGTACATGAGACTTTCTCTGGGCCAGGAACAAAGCAGTGCTTGTTACCCAGATGCTGAGCTAAATCTGGCCCCACCAACTTCCCCATGCCACCTTCACATGGATGGGCACTGGAGGAGTGAAAGAGCGATGTTCTGCCATCCCCTGTGTAATTTTGGAGCTACCATGAAGGTGACAGTATGCACTATTGGAATGAATTATCTTTGACACAGCAGAAGTCAGAATATAATGTGCCACCTTAATTATGCTTTAATTGAACTACAATGTACATCACCAGTTGGCATCGGCCCTTTGAAGTTCAGGCATTACCACCCCCGTCATGAGAATGTGCGCCGTTACCACGAGCATAATTGTTAGGGCAACTGACACCTTCCCAGCAGCAGGTATTTCAGCAGGTAGTGGGGATAATTAGGAGGAGATTTTGATCTTGCTGACCTATGGTGAAAAAAGAATAAAAATAAGACAGTAAAAACAAAGCTATTTTCAATATGAAGAGGAAAAATTGCTCTCCTTTGATCCCTGACATAATACGACAGGTAAACAAAACACTTAGACAAATCATCCTGAATGGGAAATTTATTTTTTCATTGAAAGTGCTGTGTGTGGCAGCCACATTGCCATTGCTTGAAAAAGTTAATTCACTTTGTCCGTCCAACAAATATTTACCAAGTAGTAACTTTGCACCAGGCACTGTGTTAGGCTCATGGACCTTTGCACACAGCTGTCACAGTGCACTGGAGAAGGTGGAAATGTTTGTCCAGATAATTAACCATCAAACAAGGCAAGCAAAGGTGACTTTGAAGCAAGGAAAGGGAGCATTAAGAGAAACTCACAAGGGTATGCATGATGAGGCCAGGGGTGGCCTCTTGGAGGAGGAACATTTGATCAATTGATCAAATAGGATTTAACTGTGTTAATGGGAAAGCTGTTTCCTACTGAACAAAGCTTACAGAAAGGCACAGAAGCGTAAGGAAGCTCAAAGAACTCAAGAAGCTCAGTTCACCACTACGTTAGTGTAGGAGGTAGTGTTATGAGAAATGGCGATAAATGAGGCCAGAACAGTGATGTATCCTCTGCTGGAAGGTTTGTTCTTTAGTCCAAGGGAAAAGAGAAATTTTGGGGTGGATTTTTACAATCAAATTTATATCTTTAAAAATCAGCAGATTGGTTGATAGTTGAATTGA
>PVJC01020590.1:0-29029 GCA_004026665.1 Murina feae
AGAGCCAGCTGCTCTGTTGTCTGACTCCCACCCGCGCTCTGACACCCTCTTCTCCTGACAGCCGGGTTGTAGGGGGGGGGGGGAGGAGATACCAAGGCTGCTCTTGGTTCAGGCTCCTCCCAGCAAGCAGAGGTGCAGCACGGAGGCTGTGCAGGCCCATGGGGAGGCCCACGCACTGCAGTCTCACCGATGCTGTGGGGGGACAGGGACGGAGAGAAAGCAGTGCAAGGTGCATTACTGGGTGGTCCCCACTGTGAGGGGTCCTGGAGGCTGGCCCTAAAATTGCTTGGCTGAGGGATGAGAGGGGAGTGAGGCTTGGGTCCAGGTGTATGCGCTGCAGAATGGCGAAGGGGGCTCCGGACACAAAAGGGCAGCTGAGGATCCCCAGGGACGAGTGAGGGGTGTGGGTGCTGAGGTGAGGGGCTGTGGGTCCCCTGGGCATGGAGCATGGCCAGGGCATCAGCTGGAGGTGGCGGTAGGTGGGAGGACGTGGGGCAGGGCACTCCCCGGCCACATCCCTCTTGGACATGCGCTCACACGGCTTCCTGATGTCAAAGCAGCCTGAGGCCCAGTGAGGTTGGCACATGCTGGGGCTGAGCCCATGAGAAGGGGCTGCCCCGCGATTGCTGGTGCTGGCAGGCACCTCACACTGCCTTCCCAGTGCCGTCCCCCCGCCCCACAGCTGAAGGCACCCCTTTCGCAGGTACACGCGAGGAGAAATGTGCGCCCTGCAGGCAGGGTCTGCCCAGGCCTGCAGTCCGTCCGTGAGACAGCAAGAGACCAGGCCGACGAGGTCCCGGAGGCTGCGCAGGTGCCTTCCTGCCTTGCTCTGGTGCCCAGAGAAAGTATCAGCCTCGTTCAGATGCCAAACTGCCCAAAGCTCACGGAAGGGGGGGCCCGAGCGCTGTTGCTGAAGCTGCAGTGTCCGGGCCTCCGAATGGGCCTCCCGAGGTCTGGGCAGTCTTCTGCATTTTTATTGTTAAGCCCTGCGGTGGGGCCGCGGCCTCTCCCTGTGGTGCCCTGGGTCAGGCCGCGGCCCGCACTCTGCCCCGTGGAAGGGCCGGCACTGTTCCAGCTTCATTGTCAGTATCCGTTAGTAACTCGTTCATTTCCCAGTATCTATCAGGCCCAGGCACCGAACTCAGAGCTCACCTCAGCCTCTCATTTCCCTGTTCAATTCCCCACACGCCCCTCGGCCCGCATTGCCCCGTCCTGCTGGGCGCTGCTCCCCACGCTCCATGACTCGCTCTAATTGAACCTTCCCTGGAGGCACGCATCTCGGTTGACATTTTATTTTTATTTGTGTTGTTTTTTATTAATGTCTGTCTCCCACGCGCTCACGGCCATACCCACCCAGCATAGTGCCTGGCCCGAGCTGACACTCAAACAGCCCGGCGAATGAGAGCATGGCGGACGGCTCTGCAGAACGGCTTTGGCTGAGGCTGTGGGGTTGACTGGCCCAGGTCACACAGTCCTGGAGGTAGACATAGGATTCAGGCACAGCCGCCGCCTCTGCCCCTGCTGCACCTCCTGGCCCTCAGCCAAGGTCTTGGCGCTCAGCCCAGTGAGCCTCTGGCTGGGAGCCTGCCCTTGGCGAGCATTGTTCACACTGCTCAGCGGTCTGGGCTCATGGAGCTGGACTCCATCTGCCGAGGTGGCATGGTGCCCATCCCCAGATGGCATGCTATTTTTACCCAGCGTCGGTGCCCAGGCAGCCAGATGTTCTTCGGCAGCGCAGAGAAGCTGGACATTGCCAGGGGTGAGGGCGCCTTCCCGTGGCAGCCGTCAGGGACTCGGCCTGCCCCATGGCGCGCCGAGAAGTCCCGTCACTGGCACTGGTCTGGGCCCGGGACCGCGCTCAGCTGCAGGTACCACACAGGTTGGGCTGTTCCAGAGGCATTCCCGGGGCCAGTGCTCCACCCCAGCAGGGCCCTCCCTCCCACCACACAGCTGGCTGCTGGGAAACTCCAGGCCTCAGGGGAGGCGGCAGCTGTTCGGGTCAACTTTCCCTCTGGACAGACCAGACGGAGCCAGAGGTTGGGCCATCTTAACCCCCACTCTCCTCCTGTGAGAGGCATGGCCCCCAGATAACAGTCAATTAGGAAAAGGGGGTGTGGCCCAGCCTACTGTCCTGGCTCCCAGTTCAGTTCACGCGACCTTGAGTTGGAACCTCTCTGACCTCAGTCACCTCATCTGTGAAAACTCCTGAGCCCCTCCCCCAGCGCAGGGAGCCCTGGTCCCAGTTAGCTGTGAGGAATTGCTGTCCTGGCCCCCGATCAGCCCTCCTCAGTCCTGCAGAGTGGATAGGCAAGCTCCTCCCCACACAGCCTGCAGCCTTGGGGTGCTCCAGCATGCTCACCTCACAGGAGGCTGCCTGGTTTTCTGGGCAAAGGAACCCTGCTCCGTGGAGGGAGTTCATGTGGAGAGAGGAGAAAACCAGCTGTCAGGGTCCATGTGGCCTGGCCCAGCACAGCCTGAGAGACATCTGCCCAGCAGCTTGGACCACCTGCGGATCAGTCAGCAGGAGAGTTCCCTAGGGCCAATGGGCAGGTGGAACCACATCCCGCTAAGATGCCCACGTCCTAGCTCCTGGGACCTGCCAATATGTCAGGTGACAAGGAGAGGACAGTTCTGCTGTAGAGGAGTGAAGGCTGCTAATTAGTCAGCTGACCTTGCCGAGGAACGACCAGGGCACCCTGGGTGACTCGGGTGGGCTCAGCGGGTTCACAAGGGTCCTTACGAATGAAAGAGGGACGTAGAAGAGGACATCAAAGTGACACATGTGGCAGGGACTCAGCCTGTTGGGCTGGGGCCTTGAAGTGGAGGAAGGACCCGGAGGGAATGCAGGCGCCACTAGAGGCTGGAGAGAGCGAGGATGTGGCCTTTCGCCTGAGCCTCCAGCAGGACACAGCCCTGAGACACTTTGATGTGAGCCCAGGGAGCCCCGTTTAGACTTCTGAACTCTAGGACCGGGAGGTCATGCTTTCTGTACCTTTAAGTTGGTGGTAATTTGTTACAGCAGCAAGAGAAAACCCATGCAGCCTACATTTCTGAACAGCTCCCAGGTGATGCTGACGTTGTTGGTGCCCAGACCACAGGCTGAGTATCAGCTGGAGGTCTCTCAGGTGTGGGGCTTGCTCCTGGGCTGGGTGAGCACCTGGAGGCAGGGAGGCTGAGCACCGGTCCTGTTTGTCTGTCACCGTGTTCCTCCCTGTGCACACGAGGTCTCTTGGTTGTCTTTTGATCTGCTCCACCCCAGGGGTTTCGGGTCTGTGGCCACACCCCTTGCAAGACCTGGGCATGAGAATGCAGAACCCTGCACTCCCTGCCTGCTGTTTGTTCCCCAGATAAGGGAGGCCTCCTGCAAACTGCATTTTTCAAATATATGCAGGTGCTGTGAGTAGGACTCCCGTGGCAGGTGGTGGTTTAGAAGAGAGGTTTTGCCCCTTGGTTAACTCTAAGCTCCATCAAGACCCCTGTGTCCCCACTGGATCGGATCCTGTCTTTTCCTCCAACTCCACCTGGCTCTTTTCTCCTCGCCTCTGGTAAGCAAGCTCCAGCCCCTGGCTTCTCTCTGTATACGGACACGGGTCCTCCTGCCTCAGTGTCTGCGGGGCCTCCTCTGTATCTCCCTGCTGGACAAAGGTGCCTGCTCGGCCCTTCCCTGGCTGCCTGAGAAAAGCATGGCTTCCCGCACACTTTCTTATTGCACCAGGTGCCTTGCTTTGGGGTGAGTGTTCCAGTGTAGCTGCACCCTTAGTGCAAGTGTTTGCTTGTTCACTGCCTGTCTTCCCTCTGGACTGAGTTCACAAGGGCAGTCGGGTGATTTGTGTCCCCTGGCGCCCGGTATGCTCAGCACACATTCTGCATTTAATAGGTATTTCTTTGCAGAGAATGAATGAACACATGGATGGATGTGCATCTAAGGCCCATGGAGAAGAATCTGGAGTGTGTCTACTCTCCTTAGCACTCAGAAGCTCCCACACAGGTGAGCTCCAGCTTCTGGAACTCTGGTCCCTGGCTCCCTCTTATAAAACAGCAGCCCAGAGGCTGCCAGCCTCAGCTCCTGGTTCCCGTCCACTTCCTTCCCCCGTCCTCTCTCCTCCCACCGCATGGTTTATCTCTGCCACATGGAGCGTGAGCTTCGCTGCTCTCTCGTCAGGGTGGCTGGTTGTCTCCTGATGGGAAAAAGATGTACACTTGGTGCCTGGGCACCCGCTCTTGCACTGCAATCGCAAGTCAGTGCAGCGTTTGTGGCATGAAGCCGAATGCTAGTATTTACTTTGGTTTTATCCCAGAACTTGCCTGTGCGATGTGGGTCCTGGCAGCTGCCAGAAATACTCTGTTTCTGTTTTTTCAACTCCTTTTGGTGGCAGAAGGGTGGGCAGAAGGGTGCAGACTCTGACTCCAATCGTAACGGGCAGGGCTGTGGGCAGGACCACAAAGGACAGCCTGCCAATGAAGTGGCCGGCAGGGACCCGCTTCCTCCAGTTTCCAGGGTCAGTTGTCCTTGAGGGGTTTGGAGGGCAGATGGCCTTGTCCTTGGGGGCTGATCTGAACACAGTGGGGTTTGGAAGCAGGTGATAGGCAAGATCCAGCCGGAGAGGCTGGGCAATAGCCTGCTCATGTTCACTCTTTTAGACTTTATTACTGATATTTCCCATTAGGACTGGGCATTACAAATGAGGACCTGAAACCAAGGGAGGTTAAGTAACTAATTCAAGGTCACATATCCAGATTGTGCACTCAAATCTGTGTGACTCCAAATCTTTTGTATTCCTACTGCCTTCATTTTTTTCTGTGAACCCGACACCTTCCTACTGTGTTCTACAGGATTGGCTTATATATGTCAAACTCTCATGCCTTAAGAGAGATACTAGTTCTGGCTGGGGAGTCTGGGATTGTTGGTTGGAGGAGATGCAGCATTTGGGTGTTTGTGTGAAGGTCCAAAGGGCCGGGTATGCACATTGGAGCACCTGTCCCTCCTGGCTCCGACAATAATGCCTCTTGGGCAAGGGACTTGCTCTTCACACTGCTCCGTCCTTGCTGTCTATCTGGGTCGATTCCAAGCTTGGCTCCAGGTGTGGACAATAGGCCTGACCCTCAGCATGTCCAGGCACCCATCCTTGTGGCCAGTGTAAGGATGGTCACACGTCCTAAGCAGGTGCAATCAGAGTAGAGCTAAAGACGTTTGAGGAGCTATTAGAAAAGGTTTTGGTTTTATAGCTTGATTTGAACCTAAGAGGAGGTGAGACCAGCACTGTAATAGCCATGTTGTCACCACGAGGGAAGAGTCTGGAGTGGAAGGCTGAACTGGAAGAGAGAGAGAGAGGCTGAGTCCAAATGTCACGATTTGATCCTTGATCTAGCCATGCCTGGAGCTGCCCTACCTTTAAACTCTCCAGTTTATGAACTTGCTGAGATACTGAGACTTCCTCATGTCCATGCTACAAACTAATATGTGCTTCTCTCTGTATTGGTCTCTCCAGTATGCACTACTCCACCACACTCACCTTACCTGTAGCAGCTAAGGCTCTCGCCAACACAAGCAACAGAAAATAGGCTGACTTCAATAAAAGGGATGTTAGTGGCTCAGGTGGGTAAAAAATGAACAAGAGATATTGTCTTAGAGTTCCCCTTTCCTGCCGCACAAAAAGAAGAAAACGATGAAACTGCTTACCCAGAACATGAATGTCCTAGAGGATTAATGGGTGTTTATTGGGGAAGGAGTATGTGCTTCCACAATTTTGAGAAACACAAGAATAAACAGAGATGAAGAACTCACAAGCAGATTCCTGCAGGCTTTAAAACACTAACATGTGTTGTGAGCTCTAGGAAAGAATGTGCATGTATGTGTGTGTTTCCAGATCATTTTTCTTAGAGGATCTGATGGATTAGTATTGCAAAGAATATGTCTTAGGTATGTGAGAGAGATTCCAAAATGGCAGCAGATTAAGTAGAAGCTACACTGACATGCTCCCAGGACCAACTAAAACATAGAAAAACTTCCTGCATAATCAACGGAGGACTCGCTGGAGAGCACCCTGACATCCCAGGATGGAAAGTGGAGCCTGCATAGAGGCTGGTAGGAAGTGTGGGGCTGGCTGGGCTCCTACAGACAGCAGCTGCATTTCTGGAGGGATATCTCAGCTGTGGGAGGTTCCCACTTAGAACTCTGGGGTTTAAACCCCAAGCTTGGCCCCCAGCCCAGAGAACCAGAACTGAGAAACATGCCCACAGAACATCTGACTGTGAAAGGCAGCGGGGTTGCTGTCTGCCAGGGAGAGATGGGCTGGAAATGCAGGCATCCTCTTAAAGGGCCAATGCACAAAATCCCATGTGCAGTCACTCACCTGGGGCTCCAGCAGAGAGAGGACAGAGTAGACTGGAGCTGTGTGACCAGAAGGGTTTGGGGCTTGGGGTTGGAGTTTGCAAGGCAGACACCCTGGTTTCCTGTGGCGAGTCATTCCCTCACATTGCAGAGGACGTCTTTCTCCAGAGGACCTTTACCATCCAGGCAGTTTTTTAGTTTTTGCCTGGGGGAGAAGCAATTGCCCAACCCTATGGAGTCTGGAAAACACCCTGTGGAGTTTCTGAAGCCCATTAAGAGACTAAAAATAACAATCAGCCTACAGACAGAGAGGGTTTCTGGAAGCTTTGAGTCTTCTCCTGATCTAATTTGAGGCACAGAACTAGGGAAAAGCAGACCTTGGTGCACATCTTGGTCCTTTCCAAAGGCACCCAGCCCTGGCAGATGGAGCCACAGGCTGTTGATTGCTAATAGCTCCAAACAGGGTACTCAGGGCCAGTCACAAAGAGCATCTGACATTGTCCTGCACTAATGATTGGGAGTCACAGCAGATCTCCCTAATATGTATATAGACACAAGCCCAAACAGGCACCCAAAATGGGAGACAAAAAATAAGCCCTAAATTAAGGAACAAGAGAATTCTCTAGAAGAAGAGCTAAATGAAATGGAGATAGTAAGTTTATCAGACAATAATGATGGCAAGGATGCTCAATAGCATGAGAAAAGATATAGTAACTATGAAGAATGGCACGGCACTAATAAAGAACACAGTGGAAGGAATACACAGTAGATTAGGGGAAGCCAAGGATAAGATCTGTCCATTAGAAAACAGGGTAGAAAAAAAGCACTCAGTCAGAGGACCAAACAGAAAATCCAATTAATAAACAGAAAGAGAACTATGGGACAACAGGAAGCACAACAATATTTGAATCATAGGAGTGCCAGAAGGGGAAAAGAGTGAACAAAGGATAGCGAACATGTTTGAAGAAATAATGGCAAAAAATATTCCTAACCTGGTGAAAGAAAAATTTACACAAGTTCAGGAGGCACAGAGAAGAACCCAAAGAGACCCATGCCCAGACACATCATAATTAAATTGCCAAAAATTAAAGACAAAGAGAGAATCTTAAAGGCAGCAAGGGAAAAACAATTTGTGACCTACCAAAGAACTCCCATAAGGTTGTCAGCTAATTACTCATCAGAAACTCTATAGTCCAGAAGGGAATAGAATGAAGTATTCAAGGTAATGAAAAGCAAGGATCTAAAACCAAGATTATTATATCCAACAAAGTTATTCAAAATAGATGGTTAAATAAAGAGCTTCCCAGGTAAAAACTGGCTAATGAAGTTTATCACAACCAAACTCGCACTGCAAGAAATGCCAAAGGGACTGCTGTAATTAAAATAATAGAGAGAAAAACATAGGCATAAAGAATTAAATGGCAATAAATAAGTACCATCAATAATAACCTTAAATGTAAATAGATTAAATGCTCCAATCAAAAGACATAGTGTAGCTGAATGGATATAAAAACATGACCCAAATATATGCTGTCTACTAGAGAGCCACCTGAAAACAAAAGACTCACACAGGATAAAAGTGAAGGGATAGAAAAAAATTTCCATGCAAATAGAAACGAAAAAAAAGCTGGGGTGGCAAAACTCATATCTGACAAAAAAGACTTCAAAATGAGGGCCATCAAAAGAGACAACAAAGGTCACTACATAATACAAAAGGAATAAATTCAGCAAGAGGATATAACCCTGGTAAACACATAGAAGCACCTAAATATACAAAAAAACTTCTGGAAGACTTCAAGGGAGATATTGACAGCAATATAGTCACAGTAGGGGACTTTAACACCCTACTCACTTCACTGGAAAGATCTTCCAGATAAAAAAGTTAATAAGGGAGCAGTGACTCTAAATGACACATTGGATCAGGTGGATTTAATTTATATTTATAGAGCATTTCACTCCAAAGCTGCATTATTCTCAAGTGCACATGGGTTATTTTCAAAGATAGACCACATGTTAGGACACAGAACAAGTCTCTACAAGTTCAGGAAGATTGAAATCATATCAAGCACCTTCTCAGATCATAACAGAATGGAATTAGAAATCAACTACAGTAAAAACACCACAAAACATTCAAACACATGGAAGCTAAATAGCATGTTATTAAACAATGAATGGGTTACCAATGAGATCAAGAAAGAAATCAAACATTTCCTGAAAACACATGAAAATGAACACACAACAACCCCAAATCTCTGGGACACAGCAAAAGCAGTTCTAAGAGAGAAGTTTATAATATTACAGTTATACATCAAAAAACAAAAAAAATCCTATATAATAAAAGAGAAACATGCAAATTATCCATCCCTCCACTATGCTCAAGCCACACCCACCAGCCAATCAGGAGTGAGTATTCAAATTAACCCAACTAAGATGGCAACGGCCATGGAGCTGGGTTGCCCTTGGTGATGGAGGAAGCCAAGCTTCCCACCTGCCCTGGCTGGCCCTGGGCTCCACTCAAGGCTGCAAAGTTTCAATTATAGAAGATAAATAAATCCCAGAAAAAAAAAGAAAGAAAGAAAAAAGGAGAGGCTGGGAGCTTGGGTCTCTGGGAGGTGTGGCCAGGCTGAAAACAGCCATCAGCCCCTCACCTAGGCTGGTCAGGCACCCCAGTGGAACCCCCCACCCTGAAGGGGATGTGGCCAGCCTGCAAATAGCCCTCAGCCCCTCACTCAAGTTGACCACACCCCCATGGGGTGAGGGTCCACACTGGGAGGCCTGGCCAGCCTGCAAACAGCCATTAGCTGCTCACCCTGGCTGGCCAGACACCCCAGTGGGGACCCCCACTCTGAAGGGGCTGTGCTGAGCCTGAAAACAGCCCTCAGCCCCTCACCCAGGCTGGCCAGGCATCCCAGCAGGAATCCCACCCTGAACTGGGACACCCATCAGGGCAAAGCAGCTGGCCCCTACCTGTGCACCAGGCCTCTATCCTCCTATATAACAAAAGGATAATATGCAAATTGACCCTAACAGCAGAATCACTGGGAATGACTGGTAACTATGACACATACTGACCACCAGGCAGACGCTCAATGCAGGAGCTGCCTCCTGGTGGTCAGTGCATTCCCACACGGGGAGCTCTGCTCAACCACAAGCCAGACTGTTGGCTATGGCTGCCAGCACAGTGGTGGTGGTGGGAGCCTCTCCTGCCTCCTCAGCAGTGCTAAGGATGTCCAATTGCAGCTTAGGCCTGCTCCCTGCTGGCAAGTGGACATCCCCCGAGGGCTCCCAGGCAACCAGAGGGATGTCTGACTTCCAGCTTAGGCCCCATCCCCTGGGGAGCAGGCCTAAGCCAACAGGTGGAAATTCCCCAAGGGGTCTCAGACTGCAAAGGGCACAGGCCAGGCTGAGGGACTCCTCCCCTGCCCCCTCCCCCAGTGCACAAATATTTGTGTACCAGGCCTCTAGTTAATAATAAACTATTTTACCCTACAACTTAAAGAACTAGAAAGAGAACAGCAAAAAAGGCTCAGAGTAAATAGAATGGAAGAAATAATAAAGCTTAGAGCAGAAATAAATAACAGAGATGAAACAAAAAAACAAGCAATAACAAAACTGTACAAAAGATCAATGAATCCAAGAGCTGGTTCTTTGAAAAGATAAACAATGTTGGTGAACCTTTAGCCAGACTCATCAAGAAACAAAGAGAGAGGAGCCAAATAAATAAAATCAGAAACAAAAGCAGTGAAGTAACAAATGACATTACAGAAATACAAAAGATCGTAAGAAAATACGATGAGCAGCCCCATGCCAACAAATAAGACAATATGGATGAAAAGGCCAAAATCTTAGAAAAATAAAATCCTCCAAAACAGAATCAGGAAGAATCAGAAAACCTGAACAGGCCAATAACAATAGAAGAAATTGAAGTAGTAATAAAAAAATTCCCAGCAAACAAAAGCCCTGGTCTGGTTGGCTTCACAGGGTAGTTTTACCAAATGTTCAAAGAAAACATATCCCCCTCAAACTATTCCAAAATATCCAAGAGGAAGGAACACTTCTAAGCTCTTTCTATGAGGCCAGCATATCATAATTCCAAATCCAGATAAAGACAAAAAGAAAGAAAATTACAGGCCAATATTCCTGATGAACAGAGATGCTAAAATCCTCAACAAAATATTAACAAATCATATCCAGCAATATATTAAAAAGATCATACACCATGATTAAATGGGACTTATTCCAGGTATGTAAGGCTTGTACTATACAAACAAATAAATAAATGTGTTATATCACATAAACAAATTGAAAGACAAAACTCACATAATCATATCAATAGACAGAGAGAAAGCATTCAATAAAATTCAACACCTATTGTTGATAAAAATTCTAAGCAAAGTGGGAACAGACAGATCATACTTCAACATAATAAAGGCATGTATGATAAACCTATAACCAACATTATACTCAATGGGCAAAAACTAAAACCATTTCCCCTAAGAACAGGAATAAGACAGGGTTGTCCTCTCTCACTACTTTTATTCAACATAGTACTGGAAGTCCTAGCCATAGTGATCAGACAAGTAGAAGAAATAAAAGGCATCCAAATTGGAAGGGAGGAAGTAAAACACTCATTATTTGCAGATGTCATAATATTGTACATAGAAAGCTCTAAAAACTCCACCAAAAAACTACTAGATTCAGTAAATGATTTTAGCAATGTAGCAAAATACAAAATTAACATCCAGAAATAGGTAGCATTTTTATACATCAATAATGAATTCTTAGAAAGACAAATTAAACAAACAATCCCATTTACCATGGCAACAAAAACATTAAGATGCTTAGGAATAAACTTAACCAGGGAGTTCAAAATCTTGTACTTGGAAAAGTGGAAGGCATTGAAAATAGAGAAAGAGGAAGATATAAACAAGTGGAGGAATATACTGTGTTTATGGATTGATAGAATTAACATCATTAAAATGTCCATACTACCCAAAGCAATCTATAGATTCAGCGCAATCCCTATTAAAATATCAATGGCATATTTCACAGATCTAGAACAAATACTCCAAAAATTTATATGGAACCAAAAAAGACCCCAAATAGCCACAGCAATCTGGAGAAAGAAGGACCAAAGTTGGAGGGATCATGATACCAGATACCAAGTAATCCTACAAAGCCACTGTACTCAAAACAGCCTGGTACTGGCACAAGAACAGAAATATAGACCAATGAAACAGAGTAGTGACCCCAGAAATCAACCCATGCCATTATACTCAATTAATATTTGACAAAGGAAGCAAGAGCATACAATGGAGTCAAGATAGTCTCTTCCATAAATGGTGCTTGGAAAATTGGACAGGTACATGCAAAAAAGTAAGACCACCAACTTACACCATACACAAGAATAAACTCAGAATGGATAAAAGATTTAAATGTAAGACATGAAACCATAAACACCTTAGAAGAAACCATAGGCAGCAAAATCTCAGGCATCTCTTGTAGAAATATATTTGCAGATACATTTCTTAGGGCAATGAAACGAAAGAAAAAATAAACAAATGGAACTACATCAAAATAAAAACCTTCTGCACAGCAAAAGAAACCATCAACAAATGAAAAGGGAGCCCACTGCATGGGAGAACATATTTGGCAATGACACATCTGATAAAGGGTTAATATCCAAAATATATAAGGAGCTCATACAACTTAACAAAAGGAAGACAAACAACCCGATTAAAAAATGGGCAAAGGATTTAAATATACACCTCTCCAAAGGGACAGATGAAAAATGATCAAAATCACTGATCACCAGAGAGATGCAAATTAAAGTGACAGTGGGTATTACCTCGAATCTGCCAGAATGACTATCATAAAAAAAATCAACAAATTGTGTGCTGGAGAGGATGTGGAGAAAAGGGAACCCTAGTACACTGCTGGTGGGAATGCAGACTGGTACAGCCACAGTGGAAAACAGTATGGAGTTTCCTGAAAAAATTAAATATGAACTGCCATTTGATACATGCACTCCTATGTTAATAGCAGCACAACTTACAATAGCTAACATCTGGAAGCAACCCAAGTGTCCATCAGTAGATGAGTGGATAAAAGCTGTGGTACATCTACACCATGGAATACTATCCTATATAATGAAAGTGTAATATGCAAATTGATCGTCCCTTCAGGATGCCTAAGCCATGCCCACCAGCCAATCAGAGCGACTGTATGCAAATTAACCCAGCCAACATGGAGGCCAGCACTCAGGGAGCTGAGCAAATAGGCAGTTTCCGTTACAACAGGAGTGAAATTGTTTGCTGGCTGCCTGGGCTTCTCTCTGCTCCAGGGAACATCATATTCGCAACATTGTTTCAATCCTAGGAGCTGAAGGAAACAGCAGGCTGACCTGACACCTAAGGGAAACATTGTTTTATTATAGAAGCCAGAGCTGAAGCAGAGAGGAGGTTTCGTTAACTGCTTAGGCCCCAGCTTAAAGGAACAGTGTATCAATTATAGAAGATAAACAAACCCCAGAAACCTGCTTCCAGCCAGCCTTGCTGGGACATTGGGTCAATGGGAGCTGTGGGCAGCCTGAAAGTCGGAAAACAGCCATCAGCCCCTCACCCATGCTGGCCACACTCCAATGGGGTGAGGGACGCCGCTGGGGGGCTTGGCCAGCCTGCAAACAGCCATCAGCCCCTCACCCAGGCTGGCCAGGTAGCCCAGTAGGGACCCAAAACCTGAAGGGACTGTGGGCAGCCTGAAAACGGCCCTCAGCCCATTACCCAGGCTGGCCACATCCCAATGGGGTGAGGATCCACACTGGGGGGCTTGGCCAGCCTGCAAACAGCCATCATCCCCTCACCCAGACTGACCAGGCACACCAGCAGGTGGACATCCCCAGAGAGGTCCCAGACTGTGAGAGGGCACAGGTCGGGCTGACGGACCTCCCAAGTGCACAAATTTTTGTGCACAGGGCCCCTAGTGCAGTCATAAAAAAGAAGAATCTCTTACCCTTTGAGATAGCATGAGGGGACCTGGAGAGTGTTATACTAAGTGAAATAAGTCAGTCAGAGAAAGACAAGTATCACATGATCTCACTCATAATTGGAATATAATGAACAAAATAGATCCAGAGACAAAGAAGCATAGAATGGACTGTGGAATCTCAGAGGGAAGGGGGGAAAGTAGGTGGGAAGAGATCAACCAAAGACCTGATATGCCTATATACATAGCCCATGGACACAGATAATAGGGTGATGAAGGTCTGGGGCAGGGGGCCAGAGGCAGGCTAGAAGGGGTCAATGGGGAAAGAAGGGTACTTATGTAATACTTTCAACAAGAAAGATGAAAAACAAACTCCAAAGAATATGTTTTAGAAACATTAGATTATAGGTCAGTTCCTGTGTAGACTTCAGAATAAAAGACTGTCCAGAATAAAAGATGTCGGTGAAGGAATGTGTGCTCATCTAAGTGTGGGCAGAACTGGGCCACGTGCTCCTGACTCCCGGGAACATGTCTGTCTTGAAATAGCGCTGTGACACACCAGCAACCAGGCGAAATACCTCTGGGCTCGGAGCAAATCTTCAAGAGATTCCTATTGGACTATACACGCAGAGCTGCTTGGCAGCAATATCCAGTCTGCATTCATCCATTTATTCATGCAACACCTACTTATTGAAGTCCTACTGTGTGCAGATACTGTTCCAGTTGCTAGGTTTCCATCAGTCAATCAGATAGAAATTCCTGCTCCTGTGAGTTAAAGTCCAAGCAGATGGAGGCAGACAGCCAAGCATATGTACATGTAGATGGTCTGTTACAAGATCAGGTGCTAACATAGATGGAGCTGGCTAGGTGTGGATGCGGTGTGCCAGGGGAAGTATAGGAAATAGGGTTGCTAGATGGGCTTCACTGAGAAAGAGGTTTTGAACAGACACTTGAAGGAAGTGAGAGAGGAGCCATGAGGGATGTTGCAGGAGTGGCAACCAGTGGGTGGGGCTGCAGTGCAATGGCCTGGCCCCCTGGAGAAACAGCAGGAAGCTCCTGCAGCTGCTGAAGTGAGCAGGGAGAGAGGTGGTGACGCAGTGAGGTGACATGGAGCTCGTGGAGCCGAGCAGGTAGAGCTTGGAGGATTCTCACCTGGAGCACAGTGAGCACTGTCTCTGGTGAGGACAGAGGGAGTGCATGAGCTCATATGTTTGGAAAGGTCCTCTGGCTGCTTCTTTGAAACTTGAGTGCTGGAACCAAGGGTGAAAGCAGGAGAGCTGAGACTCATAAAATGGAAAGATCTGGCAAAATTGGGCCCACCTCCTGCCTGGACTCCATCAGCTAGAGCTTTACCCCGATGGGCAGGCGAGCTCATTTCCTCATTGAAATCATCCCCCTGGTCGCTCGGGGGCCTGGCAGGAGAGCCATCAGGTAACAAGCAGCACAGTGGTTCTTAACCTCGAGCATGAGAACTCCCAGAGGCCTGTGAGGACAGGCTCGGGGCCCCCCTGCAGAGTTACAGAGTTAGAGATCCTGTGGGGTCTGAGAAGCCATGGTCCTCCCCCATGGGGGCCATAAACGGAGAAGCCCTGAAGGGACACAGTCCCCTCATAGCACCCCACCAGAGGAGGCTCTCCCAGGAGCTTGGAATGGCCTGAAGATGGATGCATTTTGATAGGGCTGGGGAGGGAATGTGGCAACTACAACGGGGAGGCAATAGAATCAGTCAGGAGGTATTTGAGGATTGGGTAAGGTGACCAGATGTCCCACTTTTGGCGGGACAGTCCCGATTTTTAACAATTTGTCCCACGTCCCGCAGCGTTTTAAAAAAGTCCTGATTTTTGGAAAGAGACATATGTACTACTCTTTGTAATATTTTAAGTAATAATAATAATAATAAAAGAACCTTCGCCCTCACCTCCTGGTCAATGGTGTCCCGCTTTACCAATGTTAACATCTGGTCACCTTAGGATTGGGGTGGGGCACTTCAGTGCTGGAGGCACACTTGGCTTGCTTTCTTGTCTTGGCAAAAGCTGGCTCTTCTGGGTCATGGTCAGCAAGCAGCAACTGGACAGGGAGGATGAGACCGGAGGACCCCCTATCTCTCCCCCCCCCCAGGCCCAGCAGAAGACAGTGCTCCGGGGAATCCCAGGGAAAGCCACGCCCTGAGGCCACAGGACCTCAGCCACCGCTTTATTGATTTCAATTAAGCTCCAGTCCTGTGAGGCCCCAGGGCTCCCTCAGCTGTGGGAGGAGCAGAAATCTCATTCCATCTGCTTCTCTGGCTTGGAGACCCCTGAAGGAGAGGACAGCAGCCTACAGCCTGGCCTCCCAGTTACCCAGGGCATGAGGCTAGAGAAGGCTCTTCGAACTGTTCCAGGTGAAGTTCGGAGATCCGGCCGGCATTTGAGGAGCAGCTGCCTGAGAGTGGGATAATAACTTTTTCATTTCCTAACAAAGAAAGTATTTCTCTGCACATCTGGTTTGCATTTTTCTTTAAGGTTCTGCCAGAAACAATTGTGAAAACAGGATGCAGCCCAAGATTGGAAGAATCTATCCATGCATCTGGAACTCTCCATCTGTCTATCTGGTTCCCATACTAAGGCTTGAGGAATTCCTTCGTGAGAATTTATCAAGCTTTGACGGTGTTGCAGGCAGCCTCTGTTTTGCCAGTGGTTTCTCACCTTCAAGTGTTGCCCTCATTTCATGCCCCCTGTCTCCCTAGACACCCCCCACCCATTACCATTGTAATCTAGCCCACACACTCACAAGCCCAGTACTGCTGCACTCTTGTCAGACTGGCTCGCCTGTGTCCGCTGTGAGCAGAGCAAATGAGAGTCGCAGAGTGCAGACCAATTACAATAGTTACTAAGTGATGGTTTCTGTGAAGCTGGCTTCTGTCTGTGGGCAAGAACCTGATATCTCACATTTCTCATCGACCAGCCGATGTGTGGTCCACTGTGCATGATGTGTGTGGCTTGTGGCATGTGAGTGGGCAACAAAGAGCCCGTCTAACACCTGTGCGACGAGATGAGTTCGTCCATCACTTCCTTGGAGATCAAACTGCAGTCCAGACACTCAAACTCTGTGTGGAGGTGGATGCGTAACAACTGGCTCCTGGCCCAGCACTGGCCTCTATTAGTGATAAGAGGCCGTTAGGAGAAAGCCCCAGGGGCCTGGATGGCTGGGTGACCCTGAGGAGTGAGACCAAGATGGGCAGACAGCCAAGGGGGAGGCGGAGACATCAGTGTTTCTGGGAAAGGAACAGCATTGCCGGAGCCCGAGGAGGGGAAGGGTCTGTCCTGTAGAGGAGTGGGAAGACTGGGTGTCTGTCTGTCTGCATGCTCGAGTGCATGTGTGCGCGCCTGTGTGTGATATTAACGGTCTCACAGAGAACTGGGGGTGGGTCAGAGATGGAATGCAGAGCAGTGGGAGGGGCAAGGTTGGGGGAGCGATCTGCTCCCATTTTCATTTTAAGAGTCTCTCTGGTTGAGACTGTGGCATCCTTTGCAGTCAGGGTTTCGGGGGCAGGGGTGGCACTTGCTGCTCAGTGATTTGGGTGAAGAGCAGTGCTAGTGCGGCTGAGTGGATGGCTTCAACAACAGAATGGAATTCTGCCCCAGTTCTAGAGGCCATGGGACCAGAATCAGGGAGACCGGGCAGCTGCTGAGGGTGGTGAGGGTCTGCTCGGAGCTGGGCTGCTCCTGCATGATGTTGAGGCCACTGCTGCGCCAGCCCCGTTCTCTTCATCCTCACCCGCTGCTCTCCTGTGTCCCAAGTTCCCTTCTCACTGGGACACTGGTCAGATCACGAGGGCCCCCCTGCTGACCCACACTATCTCCATGTCTACAGAGACCCAATTTCTTTTCCTTTTAAAAATGTGCATAAGCCCTGACCGGTTTGGCTCAGTGAATAGAGCATCGGCCTGTGGACTCAAGGGTCCCAGGTTCGATTCCGGTCAAGTGCATGTACCTTGGTTGCGGGACATCCCCAGTGGAGAGTGTGCAGGAGGCAGCTGGTCGATGTTTCTCTCTCATTGATGTTTCTAACTCTCTATCCCTCTCCCTTCCTCTCTGTATAAAATCAATACAATATATTTTTTAAAATATGCATAAATTTAGTAAAACTTTGAAGACATTTAATAATTTACTGATTCCAGAAACACAAATTCTTACTATTAACCCCAGAAACCCGAGAAGTCCCAGGAGTTGCACCTCACAGACGTCAGACAGAATCCTTGGAAGGTGTTACGGTTACGCTCTCTGTGAGACCGTCCTTGGTTTCCATGTCCTTTCACCATGTGACCCCTGGCCCGTCGCCTTGGCGAGCAGCTGGCAGTAGGAGGTGGAACTGTGGGTGGAGGAGAGTCTCATATCCATGTTTATCTAAAAGTAGCAAATGCACCAGGGCTCCACTTAATGAAAGGCAGCTCTTCTACAGTCTTTGGAGCAACAGCCTTTCGAGTCCCATTTCCGCCGACGGAGACGAGCCGCTGGAGGCCTGGCTGGGCCCACACCTGTCGAATTGTGAGTGGAACATGGGTGCATGGCTGGTGCATGGCCGCAGGGCGCCCACAGGACTGCAGGTGACGTGTCTTAGAGGGGGCTGTGCTGTCCTGTTTTCTCCACCCTAGACATACTTGGCTGGTCATGGCAGAGAGAAATGGGTGAAAATGTTGAAACTCGTGTTAATTTTGTCCACAAACAGGTTAAGATTTTTGCTTTAACGCAAGACAGAAGCAACCTGCAGTCTGCTCCAAGCAGCATCAGCGTGGGTGAGGAAGCCAGGAAAGGCGCGTGGCGCAGTGTTGAGTGTCTCCCTACGAACCAGGAGGTTGCCGGTCAGCCACATGCCCGGGTTGGAGGCTCCATCTCTAGCAGGGGGCGTGCAGGATGGAGGCAGCTAACCAATGATTCTCGCTCATCACTGATGTTTCCATCTCTCCCTCTCCCTTCCCCTCTGAAATCAATAAAAACATATTAGAGGGAGGAGGAGGGGGAGAGGGGAGAGGAGAAGGAAGGGAGGGGGAGGAGGAAAGAAGGAGGAGGAGGAGAGGGAGAAGAGAGGAAAGGAGGAGGAGGAGAAGGAGAGGAGGAGGAAGAGAGGGAGGGAGGAGAAAGAAAAGCCAGCCTCCAGCAAGGCCGGTGCTGCCCAGCTTTGGCGTCCTGGTGGCCTTCCCCCTGCAGAGTCCCCTGAAAGGCCCAACACCACCAAGACTCCTGGACTCCATGGTTCAAAGCATCTCCTGTGCCACCAGTTCCACAGCAGCTGCGTGGCTTTTCCTGGTGGCCAGGGAGCTGGCCCTGTGGCCTTGGGTGCAGACCTTGGGGTGGTGGGTGCAGAACCTGAAGCCTCTGTGGGTCTGGCCTCTGCGGTCGGGCCTGACCAGCCAGCATTTCCCAAAGTGGGGCCACCGAGCCAAGACCCTGCTCCTAACTGTGAAGTGCTTTCACAGGCACTGGGGTTAGAATGTCAGCATTTTTGGAGAAACACAGCCCATCCCAGAGCAGCTGAGCTGGCCTGTGCAGGGTGGGGCCAGCAGCGAGGGGTGGGTCCCAGGCTGTTTAAAGAGGACCCCCCAGGCCTCAGCAGGTCGGTACTGGAGTGGAGTGGCCCGAGGGCAGGGGAGGGCTCATAGCTGCTTCTCAGCCTGAGGTGAGACCAGGTCCCCTGTGCCAGGCTGTACCTCAGGTCAGGACCTGGTTCTCAGGGCCCCTGTGCCTGAGCGTAGGGACTTCTGAGAGCAGCGTGCAGACCCAAAGAGCATCGCTCCTGGGACTCTAGGAGGAAGGTGTGGCCCCTGAAAGAATGGGTGGCCCCTGAGGAAGGATCTCATGGCCTACAAGCTTCAGATTCACCCCTGGGACCAGCGTGGGCCAGAGTCTCTTAGTGGGTGGAGGTCATTTCTTTAAAAGGTCAGGGCCAGCCGGCCGCCTGCTCTCCTGTTGCGCCCTTTTCTGTGGCCAGAGAGTTATGAAGAGGCCTAGCCATCTAATGTCTCCTCAGTCCCTTTCCTCCTCCCTCCCCGGGCATGGCAGGCCCACACCACCCTGGGCACTGGGAAGAGCCCTGGGTCCTCTGGGTGGGGTGCCCCTGGCTGTGGGGGACGGAGCTAGGACACACCCGCCTGGTGAGTCCTGCAGTGGGGTTCTCTGAAAACGGACTCTGAGATGCAGTTTGGGTATGAGATGTTTATTAGGAATCCAGTCCTGGGAGAGGAAGAGGGGAGCAGAGCTGTACAGAGGAAGGAGGCAAGTGGCAAAGCTTCCCTTTCCCTCAAGCCTGCAGGGACCCTTGGAGCAAGCTGTGGAGGAGCGCTGCCTGTGCCACCTGGTGGCTGCAGTGCCCTGGCCTGGGAGAGCCTGGACGCAAGGAATTTACTGGGAAGGTGACCACAGGGGCGTGATTCGAGAGTGGGAAGTGAGGCAGGGAAGGGAGGACAGTCAGTATAGGTGAGTTAACAAACAGGTTACTGCTGGGACACCTGGCTCGGTTCCCCTGGGGACCTGTGGGACACTGCCCAAGGCGCTGAGGGGTAAGGAAGCTGGACACTCCCGGAGAAGGCCTGAGGGAGGCAGGGAGCCTCGGGGCTCTGTGTGCAGTGGACTCGGGCAAGCACTGCCATTGCCCTGAAGACAAGGAGGCCATGCCACTCAGGAAGTAGGGTTCTCTGGGTGTCATCGCCTGGTTTCCCAGCTTTGCGGGGGCGGGGGGTGCCCTTGCCTACCTCAGCCAGCAATTCCTGATGCCATTGGTCCTTGGGAATAAGCTGTCATCTTCAGAGCCTTGGGCAGACATGGAGTCTCACTCGCTCTGGAATCCCAGCCTTAGCCACCGTGCTCATGGCTGTTGGGAATCCTAAAGAAGAGCCACGAGGGAGGCGGGGGAGGGTGCAGAGGAGAAGCCTGAGGATGTCCTTCAAGCACTGCCGGTCACTAGGGCTGCGTCAGCACCTTCAGCCTGGCATGTCAAGTCCAAAGTCGAGCCACATGAAACCATCTTCCGTCTAATGACAGCTCGTTAATCAACAGCTACCATGGATGTCAGACATGCCACTCTCACTCAGGCCTGTCACCCAGGACATCAGTGTGATTAATCTCCACACCCCCATACTAAAGGGGGGGCGGGTGTGAGGCACAGAGGAGACCATAAACTTGCCCAAGGCTGGGCAGCTAGGAAGCCGCAGTGGTGGGATACCTGCATCAAAGCCAGGGTCCAGCCCTCAAAAGAGGTGCCCTTATCAAGAGGCTCATGTCTCCAGAACTCAGTCCAGTTTCCCAATACCAACAGCTCTGCTCGTCTAGGGGTCAGAAGCCGAGGCTGGTGAGCGCCATGCTGCCCACTGACCAAGACCAGCCCACTGCGATCACAGGACCTAAGTTGCTCACGAGCCTGGAGGACTTGCCAATGCTTGGCTTGTCAGCACTTTTCCTCAGAAGAATTCCTTAGACTCAGGAGCAGATGGGGGCCTTGGTGTCCTCACAGAGCCCCCACATTCTGTCCCATGTCCTCCTCAGCTCCTGTCGCTTGCCCTGCAATTGCCCCACAGGATGTATAAGACTCCTTTCTAACCCCCACAATTCACCCAGGAACCTGAGGCTGCGGTTTGTCAGTGCCCCTCCTCCTGAAGCCTGCAGCGAGGCAGCTAGCCTGGTCAAAAGGAGGGAAGTAAAGATAAGATGAAGTCAAGCACGCCCCATAAATGGTTCAGTTATGGGGCCATTAGCACACTAATCTTCTGAGGGGCTCCTCCAGGCCTCTGTGCCCAAGATTCATGGCCAGCTCCCAGGAAGTGGGCCACGATGGGGAAATTCGTAGCTCTTCCTTCTTTCGGTTTCTGTAATTTGTGAAATGTGTGCTTTGGGGCCTGAGATACTGTCTGGCGAGTAAGGAAGACACGGTGACTAAGTCAAGCAATGCTGCTGTACAGAGAGTAAGGCAGTAAGAATCCCAGAGAAGACAAGGACTAGGGCGTAGGTGCCAGGAGTCAGGCTGGATTTGGGGGAAAACCTACTGTCTTCGTGTTTCTTCAAGGAGCTGCTAGGTCTGACCAACACTCAAGGCCCTGTTGTGCACATGTGGACATGGACCCAGGAAAGTGAATGGAGGAGAATAAATAGAGAGAAAGGGAACAAAAGTAGTATTCACTGAGCATTTACTATGCCCAGACCTTCCCATTCATGCCTTCTCAACCCTATAACAGCTCTGTGAAGTATTAGCAGCAGTGGTAGGAGGAGTGGCAGCAGTAATGGTATAGGTAGTAGTGGTACTTGCAGTTGTCATAGTAGCAGTGAGAGGAGCAGTTAGAGGATCAACCAGAGGAGCAGGATCTTTGGGTCAGGAAAAAGGGGCATTGACTCTGCCTAGGCTACTTCCTGCTGAGAAGGGTTGATGGACTATTCATTTTTATCCTCCCTGTGCTGTCCCTGAGGGATACAAATTTCTAATTAAGGTTGCTCCATGGTACTTGAAGGTTGATATCTGTATCTTTGGAGAAGAAGAACATGGTTAATTTGCATTTGAGCTGTGGTTTGGATAGTTTTTTGGAGGGTTTGTGTGAAGAGTACAAAGCATAGGGTCGATGGGTAGAAATAGAAGGAGTAGTATGAGAGGTGTTAAGAAAGGCAGGGTAAAGGTTATCCATCAGGAAGGTTGTAGCCAAGATTCAGCTGCTCATGGTCTAATTAAGGAGGCTTTATCATTATTTCTTGGCTCCATCTCTTACTATGCAAGATTGGTTGGCATGAAAACAACATTCTTCCCCAGGGATAGACAAAGCCCCCCCTCTCCCAATGTGAGGAGGTCCAGGCCGCTTTGATTGTGAAGAGTGACTGCTGCTAAGGAATCTATCTGGTCTTGTGCCGCAACAATACTTTTGGCAACATCCTCTCAGCTAGCTGCAAGGACTTTGCATAGGATTTGATAGTAGGAAAGAGAGGTTGCTATTCCTCCCATTCCAGTGCCTAGGCCTGTGGGTATCCCTAGGCCAGTGAGGAGGGGAAGGAGGAAAATTCCACTCTTGGTACGAGAATGAGCGGTGAGAGGAACCTTAAAGAACAGATTCTTAGGGGCAATGTTTATTCAGGGGCAAGATAGACTAGTGTGCAGGTTTCCGTCCAGTTGGCTGGGAGGCAAAGATAGGTCTTGGTTCTGCATAGAACGAAAATGCCTTGATTTCCTAAGCAGAAGGTATTTTCTATAGTGAAGAGGTGAGTAAGCTTGTTGATTTCATTTTCCCAGATAAGATTGCTACCATAAGGAGTTGAAAAAGGATAGGGGGGTTGACCTGTGTAGTCCCAAAGGTGGGGTTTTAAAAAAAAATATTTACTTCCTTTTGGTCTCCACCCAAACTTCAAGACCATTGCAAGAGAGTGGCAGCATTGAGATTGAGCTTGTGAAGTGAAATCTTGCCAAGGGAAGTAGTTGACGCAGGAAGAAGGAGTTGGAGCTTGACAGAATTGGAAGACTAATGTTATTGGTTGGGAAGGTCGCTGAGAGGAAGGGCCAGGCTGAGAATTTTGAACGGGTCATGAAAAAGGGGCTGTGTGGGTGACGGTATAGCTATCCCAGTCAGAGAAAGCTGTAAGGTTAAGAGTAAAAATCGCATAAGCAGTCACTAAGGTGTCCTAAACTTTCTCCTGCAGGGTGTGTCTTGCTGATGCAGGGAGGAGCTTGATAGGTTAGGACGGTGTTAGTCTTTACTGGTCCTAGGATGGGGACTCTCTGGGAGCCGCCATTTGGGAAACCTGTTGAGTAGTTTTAGAAATAAAGGCAGGGCAATTGTCTGGATGTATCGATATGGGGAGGCTAAATCGGGGAATCATACTTTGCATCAGAGCTTCAGCCACCTGCGTGGCCTTTTCCAAAGATGCGGGGAAGGCCTCAACCCACCTTGTAAAGGTGTCAACAAACACTAACAAGTATCTCATCCTGATGGGTGGTGGGTGTGCAAAGTCAACTTGCCAATCCTGTCCCAGGACTTGTCCCCTGGTAAGATGAGAGGGGGAAGGGAGGGCCCAAGCCCTCCTTGAGGAGATGTCCGTGGCAGGTGGGGCAAGATCTGGTTGTGTCTAGTAGGTCAGAGTGAAGGGATGAAGGTAAGATGGTCTGGGATAGGAAGGCAGTTAAATGCTTAGGTCAGATGTGAAATTGATTATGGAAATTTGTGATGTGAGAATTTCTCGAGCATGTTATATTGGAAGAACTATCTTATTATTTAGATAAAACCATCCCTCATTGAGGGATGCCGTGAGTTGAGTGAGGTCCATCTGTTCTTGAGTGGAATATGTTGGGACCTGAGGAGGAATGGCAAGGAGTTGAGAAGATATTACGGGTTCCTGGGCTTGTCTTTTAGCCTCTAAGTCTGCCTTATTGTTTCCCTCTGAGATTGGTCTTTGGTGGTTTGTGCCCTCTGTAATGGATGACCGCTATTTGAGTGGGCAACTGGGCTGCTTGGAAGAGTTTGATGATGAGTGTTTTGTGAATGACTAGTGAGTTTTTTGAGTTGAAGTATCCTCTCTCTTTACTTATCTATATATGTAAAAGCCTAAGCAACCAAATGACCAAACTACCGAATGACCGGCGACTGGTTGCTATGATGTGTACTGACCACCAGGGGGCAGACAGTCAATGCAGGGACAGGTCTGTGTACTCCCACAACTGACAGACCTGTCCCTGCAGCCCACCAGCCCGGTGGCAGCCACTCCCTCCCTCAATAGTCCTGCAAGTCCAATCTCCTGAGAATGGGCCAGGCACCAACGGACCAGTGCTGCAGGCTTCCTGGAAGTCAGCCTCAGGCACCACAGCTGCTTCCTCTCCCCAAATGCTATGCAAGGAAGAAACAATATAAAAGCAGCCACTAGGTGACTCCCAACAACTGGTGCAAACATCAGCGGGATGGATCCCAGGCTGGCAAGGGTGTTCCACCAACCTGTCTGGAGGGCCAACTGCATCCTGCCCTCCAACCCCCACCCCCCTCAGGACAGGTGCCAGATGCAGGGCTCATGGCTGGCGAGTGCCACTGCAGGCCTCTCTCAATCAGGAATGACTGGGCACAAGCCCATGGCAGGCATAGCAGGCCCGAATGAGTGGTTGCAGCAGGCAGGAGTGGCAGGTAGCATTAGACGGTGGGTTTTGGCCCGATCCCTGCAGGCCACCCTAAGGGACCCTACCCATGCATGAATTCATGCACCAGGCCTCTAGTAGGAATATGAGAATGGATGATATGAAAGGCATATTTAGAGTCAGTGTAGATATTAGTAGGTTTGCGTCTAGCGAGTAAGGACAATTACCTCTGCTCGCAGACTCTCAGGAAAGTATGGCATATCCAGCCTGTTAAATGCACTGCCATCAATAAACCAATCAATGGTAGGTGGTGATAGGGGAGTGTCTTTGATATTAGGGAAGAGATGTAAGAAGTGTTCTATTATGTCTAGCAATTGTGTATGGTGGATGGACTTGTCTTAGTCATGAGAGACCTTGCTGAATTTGGGGTGTTGGGGCTGTGTGAGATTTGGACCTGCGGGTAAAGAAGTAGTTGCTCATGTAGGATTTGTACTTGGGAGGGAGATATATTGGTGATAGCTTGGTGGGTTAGTAAAGGTTCAAGGTCATGAGGAGAAAATACTCTGAGATTGGCAAAGGGCACCAGTTTGAGTGTCTCTTGTATGAGTAGGACTGCAGAAGCCAGAGCCTGAGGCAGGCAGGCCGACCAAGGAAAGGAGAACCCAAGGACATGGAGAGAGAGGCAATGACCCCGTTGGTCAGGGCCGTAAGCCTATGTGAGAACTAAAGCGAATCCATCCGGGTGTTGGTGAAGTGTAAAGGGCTTCCTGGGATCAAGGAAGGCTAGGGCCTGGGTGAGTGCAGTTTTTAATTTGTTAGAGGAATATTCTATGACATCAGGATCATCTAGGGGCTTGTGAAGGATCCTTGAGGGGCTTTATATAGATCTTTGGCCCTGGGCTCAAAGTTGGGGACACAAGAGCAGAAGAAGCTGGCCAACCCAGGAAGGAAAGGAGTTCCTGCTTGGTTTGTGGAAGAGGCATGTTGAGAATAAGGTCCCGCTGCTTTAAGGCGATGCCTTTTCCAGTGGGTGAGAGGGAGAGTCCTCAGTAGATGACCTGAGGCTTAGAGAATTGTCCCTTCAGAAACCCGATAACCTTTTCTTGAAGAAAGTTGCGAAGATGTATGATGTGTCGTGGTGAGAAGGCCTCCAAAGGGCTACAGAGCAGGAGACCATCTACACATCCGTAGGTGGGTGCTAGGGGATAGATTTAGCTGTTGCAAATCAGAGGCTAGTGCTTGGGCCAAGAGGTGGGGAATGTCTCAGAAACCCTGGGGAGAACTGTCCAGGTTAGTTGTCTAGTCATCTGAGTGATGGGATGGGTCCAGGTGAATGCAACAGATCCTATGAGTTAGGACTGAGAGGGATGGTGAAGAAGGCATCCTTCAGATCTAACACTGTAGTGATTGGTGTTGGGTGGTGTTTGAGAGAGTATAGAGTAAGGGTTGGGTACTCCCAGGGTGATGGGTAGGGTGGCTTCATTGATTGCCTTAAGGTCCTGAACTAAGCAATAGGAGCCATTAGGTTTCTTTACAGCGAGTGTGGGAGTGCTGGCTGGGGAGGCTGCCTCTCTGAGCTGGTTGGAAGAGAGATGTCTGTCAATAATAGGTTTGCAGCAGAGCAGAGCCTGGGGTGTTAGTGGTTATTGAGCTTTGTTTGGAAATTGCCCTGGAGTTGTCTGTGTCACCTGTACAGGTTATGGAGGATGAGAGGTGTCCCAAACCTGGGGGTTTGCTTGGGTCAGCCATGATGGGAGGGAAGAGGTGTAGGGCTGAGAGTGCATCCCCTATGGCAAGGAGCAGGGATTGTGTGGGAGTGCTATCTTGGGCCCTCAGAAGGAGGAGGGATGCACCTGTTTTAGTTAAATAATCCTGTTCTAGCAATGGTGTGGGACAACTGAGCAAAACTAGGAAGCCGTGTGTGAAAGTAATGGCTATCTAGGTAGCAGGGGAGTGGTGGAGTGCTAAGTAGGTGAGCATACTTACCAGCTATGCCTACAACAGAGTTACGGGAAGGGAGGAGGAACCTGAGTATTCCGGCAGGACTGAGTATGTCCCTTGTATCTAAGATAAAAGAGATGGGCTTACCTGCCACTGTTAAGATTCCCCTGGGTTCTGGTGACGGTGAGAGCCAGGGCTGTGTGGGAACCCGGGTCTGTCAGCTATCCGCCACTGCTAGGCTGAGGAGCTGAGACTGAGAATCCGGTGGTGAATTTGCTCCTACCTGTGGGGGAGGTGCTTGCACCTGTGCGGGAGGTCATCCCACCCTCTGGTTAGAGGCCATTGGACAGTCACCTTTCCAGTGTCCTGTCTAGGGGCACAGAGGACATGGGCTGAAGAAGTCTCCACTGAGGGCAGAACTTGGCCCAGTGACCCTCCTTGCAGCAGTGAAAGCAGAGGCTTGGGTGGGGGGGTCCCGTTTTAGAAGGGCCTTGACTCTCTCACCAAGACCTTGTTTGGGGCCACTTTCTAGTCCACCTGAGCCAAATGTCCTCTGCTGGCCTGTCAGGTCCCATAAACTTTATTATGAAAGCATGTGGCCAGCAGAGAGGGTTGCCAGATAAAACATTTCATTTGCTAAATCTGGCAACCTTATGTGAGCCAGATGGAACCCTGGGCTATAGTTCACCAACCTGTAACCTGGCGAGTGCCTAAGTTTTGCGCTTTACAAGTATTCCCTTAATTCCTAGAAAACATCAGTGAGGAAGGAGCACAACTCCCATTTGACAGCCAAGGAAAGTGAGGCTCAGAGGGACTAAGTGACTTGCCCAGGGTTTCATAGGTGGCAAGTGTGGAGCTGGCTTTGGAATTTGGATTTAAATGACTCCTTAGCCTAATTGTATCCAAAAGTCCGGAGGCCCTGGGAACAAAGCACCCAGCAAGCTCATGAAATCAGGCCACAGAGAAACCGCTCCTTCTCACTCCCCTCCTGTCTCTGGAGGCAGGCTGCTCTGGTCATTGCATCTCATTCCACCTGGATGAATGGGCGGCTAGAGGCAGAGAAAAATCAGTTGGCAGGGAGATGTTTTGGGGCGCTGGACTTTTATAGCTGGTAAGTGTACTCACCCTGAATGCGTGGCCTACTTGTAGCTTCTAGTCAGAGCAAGCGGCACTAACTACTTATTCCTCATCTAAGCTGACATCTCTGGTTTCAATCAAGCAAGTGCAGCGGAAGAATGGCTATGGGGCTCATGGACTCTGCTGTGGAGTCTAGCTCAGTAGTTGTCGGGGGGGGGGGAGTGCGGGGAGTAAGCTTGCACCCTAGGAGACAGTGGGCAATGCACAAGGATGTTTGGGTGGTCTCAGTTGGGGGAGGTGCTACTGGCACCTGGCAGAATGAGAACAGCGATGCTCTCAACCTCCTGTAACCCGGGGACAGCTCCACAGCAGGAGGGTTAGCTAACCAACATGATGCTGGGGA
Source organism: Murina feae (assembly GCA_004026665.1). Lineage (NCBI taxonomy): Eukaryota > Metazoa > Chordata > Mammalia > Chiroptera > Vespertilionidae > Murina > Murina feae. The sequence continues at coordinate 27,801 of PVJC01020590.1, forward strand.
ACTCTGGTCTGTGGTCCTGCTGCTGCTGCTGCTGCTAAAAATGGGTTTGTTTGGACCTTCTTGCTCCTCCTCTTTGGTCCCAGCCTCCTTGCTGTCACACCGCTTCCCCAATGGATTGCAGGTGAGAGGTCGGGGGTTGGCCATTAAAGGGTCTTCAGGGTGAGGGCCTCTTGTTCCCTTCTCTTCCCTGTTCTTTGCAAAGGACACCTTCAAAACCTAACCCCTATTTTCCAGACCTGCAATGTCTGACCAGAAGACAGAAAACCCTTCAACTATTTGCGATAGCTGAGTTGAATGTGGGGACTTGTAGGAGCTGAGGCGACAAGGCAATGGGCCGCTACTACCTGTAGGCTGTGGAGACAAAGAGAGGTGGGATTCCCGGTTCCCAGGACAAGGCTCATGTAGAGAGTGGGCACCATGTGTGGCCTGTCCATTGAGAACTGGCCTGGAGGAGGAGCTGCTGCTGGAATGGCCAGGAAGAGACACTCCAGCGCCTTCGACTAGGCAAACCAGCTCGGCTCAAAGTCAGTGACCAGGAGCTGAGGCGATGCCGTCCCCAGAGGAGCTCCTTTGAGATGTAGAGCTGAGCTTGGGAAGGCTGGGATGAGCCTGAGGACAGCAGGCCCAGACCAGCCTCCCTGTTTCTTTTGCCAGAAGGAAACATGAAGGAAGTCTGACTGTGCTTAGAGGCCTTGGGCAGGTCTCAGACTTTCCTGAGAGAAGGGCTTGAGTTAAGAACTGAAGTTATTGACAAGTTCCTCAAGGCATCTCAGAGAGGGCCAAGTATGTGAGTCATTTGTAGGCATGTGTTCAGGAAGGTCCTGGAAGGTATTACAATGCTTGGGTCAGCTCACACTGGAGAGTTGTTTCTTAACATAGCAAAATCATATATATATGTATATATATACTAGGGGCCCAGTGCACAAAATTTGTGCACTCGGGGTGGAGGGAGTCCCTCAGCCCGGCCTGTGCCCTCTCACAGTCTGGGACCCCTCAGTGGATGTCCTATGATGGCCCCAGTCTGCCAGGTGCCTTTTGTGTGTGTGTGTGTGTATGTGTGTGTGTCGCCACTGGGGACCTGCCCCCAGCCGCATCTGAGGCTCGGAGCAGTCCTCCTGTGTGTGTCTACCTGCCGGGGGCCTGCCCCCAGGCACACCGTGGAGGCTTGGAGCAGGCACCCCCTCTATGTTGATCTCTCAGACTCTTGCCCTCCCCTGCATGTTGTTCTC
>PVJC01020591.1:0-29019 GCA_004026665.1 Murina feae
TCAAGCTTGCAACTGAGGTACATGCCCTTGAACCGAATTGAACCGGGACTTTTTAGTCCACAGGCCATTGCTCTATGCACTGAGCCAAATCAGCTAGGGCTATAGTTTGTATTTTATTACGACCTAAATCATCTCACCATACCAAATTACCATCTGTCCTATTAAATACTTAGGTACCATGTACTACACCATAGCTAATTCTGCAGTTCAGTAAATAAGATGATGCTCACTCAGACCATAGATCTCCGTGGGCCCACCACATCTTTACTTTTCTTTACTCTGTTCCCAGAAAAGAAACTACCTGGACCCCTGGGAGGTCCCTAATTGACTTTAGCTCCAAAGAAAACAGGATGGTATTTTGGGGTAGGCTTGGTCGAATAGGATAGATTTAGATTCTGTTTCATTGTTATTCTGGATTTAAGTTTATTTAAAAACAAACTGATTTATTTTTCTAAATTGAACATTCCCCCTTACCTTAGAGTTCGGAGGGGTTACACACCTCGAAGATGCCTATTATCTAGGCCTGTGTGGTCCATTAAAAGGCTAGAAGCTGCAGGCTTTGCACTGGACAGCATGCGTGCATTTGGGCTTCTTGGAGCTTTTGTGAAACTTGCAAGACTTAGGGTTCAGTCCGTCAAACATTCCAGGCCCATCTACATGTGAGTTACTGCTTCCTCCAAGGACATTTCTCAGTCTCCAGAAATTCCCTCTCCTTCTGAAGTCAGGACATTTCTTCTTTCTCTTTCATCCCCGTGAGACTTTCTTTTTCTAAAATAATCCAGGTCCGTTTCAATTAAATTCAAGAACAAAAGTCTCTAGAAGATAAAAATTTTGGTTTTCTTTTAGAAAAGGAGAAGAAAAATGATTCTAATTTTCCTGATGAGCCTCAGAAAAGGTACTGTTTACTTCTTCTTCTGAGTGTCCTGTCCCATTGGCTTACTCTAATGGTGTTAGAGACTCCTAAGTGGACATTTAACTATTCTGGTTTAAAAAATGAGCTCTAAGGCCTAGCAGACACTGCCTGTGCCCAGCCATGGTCAACCTCACCATTACCATCCATCTAGCATTATTGTCTACAGGAGCCCTTGGGCCATTGTCCTTCGAGCTGTTTGCAGACAAGATTCCAAAGATAGCAGAGAACGTTTGCGCTGTGAGCACTGGGGAAAGAGTATCCTATATAATAAAAATCTAATGTGCGAATTGACTGAACAGCAGAACAACCAGTTGCTATGACATGCACTGACCACCAGGGGGCAGACACTCAATGCAGGAGCTACCCCCTGGTGGTCAGTGTGCTTCCACAGGGGGAGCACTGCTCAGCCAAAAGCCGGCTCACGGCTGGTGAGCACAGCGGTGGTGGCTGGAGCATCTCCTGCCTCTGCGGCAGCACTAAGGATATCCAAGGGCTCCCAGACTGCCAGAGGGCGCAGGCTGGGCTGAGGGACTCCCCCCAACTCCGTGCCCCCCTGAGTGCATGAATTTCGTCCACCAGGCTTCTAGTTTTGTTATAAACTATTCTGGGATTATTCTGGGATTTATGTGATTTCACACACCATAAATGACACAGGCAGTATGTCCACCTGTGGGCAGAAGTTTGATGATGAGGATTTCATCCTGAAACATTATGAGCCTTGGCTTCTAGTCCATGGCAAATGCTGGACCCAGTACAGATAGTTCTGTTTTTCATTTGCACTGCCGAGACTGGATGGTTGGATGTCAAGCATGTGGTCTTTTGGGCAAGTGCGAGATGGCATGGGTGTTGTGGAAGCCATTGAGGCTTTGAGTCCAGAATGGCAAGACCAGCAAGAAAGTCACCATTGCTGACTGCGGACAACACGAGTACATTTGATTTGTGTTTTATCTTAACCGCCAGACCATGCCTTCTGTAGCTCAGCAGAGTGCCTCCTCACCCCCATCTTCTCAGAATGTCCTATAATCTTTGTGCTCTAGCTGCAGTTTTTTGTTTCATATTTTCCTTATTACCCTCCAGGTTTAGCTGGATTGCAGAGTTATGTTTATGATTATGAAATAAAATTTAAACAACAACAACAAAAATTAGTTCTAAGAACTGGGATGTTGTGTGTCGAGGTCTCTTAGATTGTGACATTTTTGTTTTTGGTTTGCCTGGCTAGAAGTTTATCAGTTTTTAAAGAAACAGCTTGTGTTTTATTAATTTTTTTTACTGATTTCTTCTTTTCAATTTCATTGATTTGCTATAATTTTGTAATTTTGATTATTTCTCTCTTCTACGTGCCTTAAGCTTGCATTGCTCTTCTTTTCCCATTTTCCTGGGGTGAAAGTTTGGATGGTTGATCTTAGATGTTTCTCCTTATCTAGTACATCCTTTTAGCACTATCAATTTCCAACTAAGCACTACTTTTTCTGGATCCAACAAGTTTTATCAGTTCTATTTTTAGTTATATTTAACTCAAAATATTTTTTAAGTTTTTTGAGATTTCTTTTTTTCGCAAATTAATTTCATTTTTTGACTAAATGTAAAGGAAATATTATTCAGAATTTACTAAATACCAAATTGGATATTTATTAAATAACAACTACAACAAATAAATAAGCTAAAAACTCAAAGTTTTATATTTTGTATAGTATAATAAACCAATTTCTGCTTATTCTGGTTTAATTACTGTGCAGAAAAAATAATTTTTATAAATATTTTATAAAAAATATATTTTATTATAAATATTTATGCTGTATTGAATCTAAACCATTAAGATAAATAATTTAATTTTTGTTTTTGAGTAGGCTTCTAGAAGGCTAAGTATATTGCTATTTAAGAGGGATTTATGTATGGATTATTCATGTTAAACAGTGTCTAGTTCATTACAATGTTAGGACTTGTCTCCTCTTCAATACTATAACTATACACTACGTATCTCTATGTATGTATTGCAAAATGTGGTCAGAATTAAACAAAGGCCTCACTTGCCTTAATCCACTCAAATAAATTATACCTAAATATGTCTGATTTCAGAGAGAGGAAAGGAGATAGAAACATCAATGAGAGAGAGTTATTTATTGGCTGCCTCCAACACACCCCCTACTACTGGGGATCGAGCGTGCAACTCGGGCATGTGCCCTCACCGGGAATGGAACCGTGACCTCCCGGTTTATAGGTCAATACGCAACCACTGAGCTACCCCGGCTGGGCTATATCTAAATATTTATTTTTTAAAATTTCCCAATACTTGTATCACTGAATTGAGCTGTTTATATAAGTCTGTGCCTGGCACTACTGGCACAGTAGCTGCAGCTTCCTCCTGCTCACTCCGCCTGCCTTACAGAGTGCGTGCAGAGCAGCATTTTGAATACAGGGTTGAAGATCCTCTCTCTGACTTCAGGACCTTGCACTTCCTTCCCTGCATGTCCCCTCCTCCTTTCACTGCACTTCAAATTACCTGGGCAGTGAACAATATTTCTTATCCTATTTTCAAGAATTATCTCCTGGTTCTGGTCTGTTTATCTAATATTTCACCTCTTACTTCTCTTGACCTCAGTTATTTGGGTGAGGAAAAGGCCCATTTTATAAAATCAAGAAAAGAAGAATGGCATGAGAGGGCCCCTGTTGGCATTCCTTAGTTTTTCTTATGTTTATAGCTGAAAGAAAAGCATTTAAGCTTTGTTGGCGGCTTCTTTAAAGTAATAAATAAACCTTCTGGGAATAAGATAACCTCTCAATTATTATGAAATGCTAACTCATTAGTATGTTCCATTACAACACATTATCTAGCTTTTCAGGAGATTTTTTTTATTGGTTTATTTTTAAATTACATTTATCGGGGTGACATTGGTTAATAGGATCATATAGGTTTAAAGTGTAGCTCACACAAAGTCAAAGAACTTTTAGAACCCGAACAATGAGACTCATTTCTAGAGTGTGGCCAAGACATTTTCTTTTCTTTCCACAGCATGATTACAAAACATTTCTCCTGCCATCTAATGCTTTTCAAAACCATAGTGCAGGGAAGAATCTATCCATTTCCTCTGTTGAAAAAGGAAGGAACTGAAGTCATTAATGGTTCTGATGTGATTAGGAAGTTCATATCCTCCCAGCCCCAAAGAGAATATGTTAAAAGTTTTAACAGCTTAAAAGTCTCTCTCAATTTCTCTGTGTTCATTAAGAAAACACATGAGAAATTCCCATATGGAAAGTATGGATTTTCCTTCCCCCTAATCATATAAAGTAGCTTCTTATTTCTCCTCTCCTTTCTGCAGGAGTGAACCAGACTAAACCACAGGCTACTGTCTGTTCAGTACATTCCTTCCATCTCCACCACCAGTTAATTGCCCTGTGCTCAAATACATAATCAGCTCTTATGCTTCCAGAAAGGCGTTGACCCCTTCTCCTAAGTACCTATCCCAAGCCTTGCAAAGTTTTTAGGCACTTTTTCAAGGATTCGCCATCTGTAATGAAGATGGGGGAGGCAACAAGCACTAACAGCAAAGCCCGCAGCTGCAGGGAGAAACATTGCCGAGATAAGAGCAGCTTTGAAGGATACACCCGGACATCACATTAGCAAGCATGGTTAAGGCTTCTGCACGATTGGAGGAACCTGTGCTTCCATATCATATTATATTGCAAATCTAAGGGTCGCATTCTAATGAATTGTTTATATTGCCTGTGGGACACCAAACAAAAATTTCTTTCAAAATAATATTTAATTGACAATGCTCACTTAGGTTGTGGAGGAAACATTATTTTAGGATCTAGGAAAATCAGGGACAATGATTTCCACAAATGTCTTAGGTAGAAATTAATGCCTTAGATGGATTCAGTATAATCACACTATTGCCATTTCTGCAAATGTTTTCCAAAGGCATGGGTGACCTTTAGGCCAGTAATTTAAAATGTGATATATAATTTCAAATAAAATCTAATCTTTGTTTTTCTGTTATATTATGTTTCATTTATTTTGGAACCATTTCTTTCCGTAATTTATAATGTTTATTGATTTTTTTAGTTTTCTTTATGTCCTTGATCACTGCTTATAAAAAATTACATATCAGAAGCCAATACAGACATTGGTAATGTATGAAATTCATATATATTCATACTGATGTATGGAATTTAAATATCTAAATTTTAAACTTTAGATTTTGTGGCAGTCTGTATAATTTTCTTGTTGCAGTCCTGCCTTCTCAATTATATTTCTTCTTGGGCTAACATTAAATGTAGTTTCCTTTTTGAAGAATTCATACTGGAAAATAGACCAAATGAGGCAGCCTTGAGCTGCACCTGTTCACAGTAGATGGGAAATATATGCTGGCTGAGTAAGTGAAGGGATGTTGCTAAATAAAGCCCTTCAGAAAATTAGTTAAAAAAAGATTTATCAAATATCAATAATTGAGAACATAATATATTTAAGGTAGGTAAGAAAGAATATTTTTAAAGGCCATTTTTATAGCATATTACTATTTGTTTTTCACTGTGCTAATGAAATATATGTATATAATAATTTTATTTTCAAAACATTGTGATGCATGTTTAATAAACATTAAATTTACCAAGATAATACATAAGAATAAGGCCACAATTTTCAATGGTGCATAGTTTCTACTAAAGTAATTTTAAAGCTTCTGTTCTCACTCAGTTTTTATTCAGCTCAAATGCTCTTTGATATTGGCCTGAAATGCTGTTGAATCAAGAGACAGAAAGAATGAAAGTCTACGTTTGTTCACGGGTTTAATCCTTACATTTTTTCTCCGCCAAAATACATTCATTAAAAATCTTTCTAGCCATATGTTTATAACAATTACCCCTGGCTATTTTGAGAATGGAGCTACTTTAATATCTTTACTCCATGTACCCTGGGATATTCCTGTAGTATCTAGAGAGGCTTGGCTGATACACTCAGGATATGGTAAAGGCTAATTTGAGAATTGTTACTTGAAAAAGATGTTGTAGACATTGAGCAGGAAAATATTGTAAATGTCCACTTCTATTTTTGTTTAGCTGCTGCTCCATGAATTAAAAACAACACATTTCTCTAAAGTTGAATCTTTAAGTTGTTTTTGAGCATTTAACTCCAATAAGCATTTTTTATCTCTAAAATACTATCTAATAAAAGAGTAATATGCAAATTAACCATCACTCCATGACAAAGATGGCAGTGCCCATAGCGACTGGGAGGACGCTGGCAGCATCACCCTGACAATGTGAGCCCAGAAGGCAAGGGGCTCTGCAGGCAGCACCCAGCAGGGCCTGCTGAGAGGTTGCCACGGTGACCGGGGAGCAGGCAAGCAGGGCCCACAGGCAGCACCCAACAAGACCTGCTGGGTGATGGTGGTGGTTGTGGCAGCGGCAACCAGGGAGCAGGCAAGCAGGGCCCACAGGCAGCACCCAGCAGGGCTTGCTGGGCAGTAGCAGTGGCAACTGAGGAGCAGGCAATCAGGGCGACTGGGGAGCAGGCAATTGGGGGGACGAGGAGCAGGCAATCAGGGCCCGCATGCAGCACCCAGCAGGGCCTGCTTGCCCATCCCCATGGTGTGGATCAGACAGGCCCCACAGAGAGCAGAGAACCATGTGGAGCGGGCCCAAGTGGTGAATAGCACATCTCTTGAGGCTCCCAAATTGGAGAGGGTGCAGGTTGGGCTGAGGGACCTCCCCCCTTCACTCCCCCCCCCCCCCACTGTGCACAAATTTCATTAACCAGGCCTCTAGTTAATTAATAAAAGCAAAATTATTGGGGTCAAATATTTTAGTTTTTTTCTTGATAACTTATTTTCATGTTTTTCCAAGTGGTTGTACTGATGTACAGTGCTAACTGGGTATGGTCTACATGTGATAGTAAGTAGAAATTTTCCCAGAGGGAGCTATAGAAAAAATTGATCTTGTCTGAGGTTATGCACCACCTGTAATTCAGAGTATAATATATTAGTACACACCCAGAAGACTATGATCCCCAAAACCCTTAAAACAGGTTTAGAAACCATACCCATCTTATTCCAGAAACTATTCCAAAATGACTAATTGTATCTATAACAATGACTCAGAACATACTTGACAAAGCTGGGTAGAATATACATCAAATTACCTTCCAAGAGGAAGATAGTAGAGGAAGCAAAAGACACTTAAAAAGTCCTTTAATTCCAACTTCTATGTGGAGCTGGTCCTACTTAAAGCTAAGATATAGACAGAGTTGGTCTATTAGCACTCATTTTTACATCCTTTTGGAAAGCAGTTTGGAAACTACATTGTAAGTCATAAAAATGTGCAAACTTTGACTCATTAATTTCACTTCTGAGAATCCTAAAATGTAATTCAAATCTTAATATTAAATTTTATGTATTAAATGTTCGTCATATCATTGTTTATAATAGTCAAAACTTGGAAATGACCTAAATTTCCATCCAACAAGAGAAACACTAGGTAAATAGAATTGTATCTACTGATTAGGATAGCAATTTTGACATTAAAGTATGATAGCTAATCACTATAAAATTAATATATATAAAATTTTAAGTGAAAAGACAGAATATAAAATACCATATGTGTTTTGTGGAGATAATGGGAGCTCACAGATTTGAGAATTTGAGAAGCGCCTAAAGCTGAAAATCAAAATGGGGCGTGGCTTAGGCAACTTTTGTATAAGAAAATACCCCCCCGCCCCCCAGAACCAAAACAAGCCCACATGCATGGACCTAGTGAATGCCTACCAAAATGTAAGCTAGGACATGCCAAAGTTCCATTGCTCCAAAATGTGGAAACAAGTCATTAAAGGTACTCGCTACTCTCTCTGGCTGAGAAACAAGGCAGGTGATGGTTCTAGCTAGCTGGAATGAAATCACATAAGATTCTCATTGAACATGGTAAGAGCGCTTTAATTTTTTTGTGAACCTTCTATTCTTCAGAACTGGTGTTTAGTGCTTTATCTACTAGTATGTTAGTTTATTTAACTTACACAACACCCTGCAAAGAAGTTGATATCATTCTCATTTTACAGAAGGGGAACCTGAGTCCAAGAGAATTTACATGATCTTGCCAAAGAGCACATAGTTGCTTGTGGATTAAGGGTTTGAACCCACATCTACAAAGCCCAGATGCTTTCTGATATTTCTAGTGGTTCAGAGAGTGAAATACTTCAGAAGTTTAAGTCCAACAAATTGATACTACATCCACTTAGGGCAGATAAAATGAAATTCTGTATTTCACTCTCTCTGGAAAGCAATTGAGTTATCTGAAACCACAGACATGATAAAGATCATATTCATTCAGCTACATTCAGGATAGTTGGAATGTGTCTAGGTTCAAAGTCAGACCTACATTAAAGATAATGTCAACAGTGCTAATGGTATCTGTAGTTAAAATCTTAGATGTTGCTTCCAGTCTTGGGAAATTTAGCATCTGGTGAGAACCAGATTGACTCATGTTGATGAAAGTATATGTTTCAAGAGTTCACTGTCCGAATTCAAACCAAATCAACAAAGGCCAAACTGAGTAAACAAAACCAAAACAAATACCTCTCATAAACAGCTGTGACATTGTTATGCAATGTAGTAATGTAGAGTGCATGGTCAAGCAATGAAACAATTAATGACCAGACATTTACACACATGGTTATATTTATATAGAAGAAAACTATCACACATCAGATACATGTTCTTATATATGTGAGTTTCATGTATATTTATTTTATTCGGTAGTTTGCATTTTATCTTTATTACAGCTTTTGAAGTCAAGAGTGACCTCCTTTTTCTATAATTATACCCATTTCACAGTCAATTTCTGCTTTACTTCAGATTTGTTTCAATCGTCCAATATCCATTATCCCTGGCTCTCACAGAAAAAAAAAACAATTTTTCTAAATTTATTATTGAAGTCATGTATTTTTAAAATTCTAACTTAGTCAAGCTTTCTTATTGGTAGATCCACTGAATATTTTTCCTTTTAAAAATAGCAGATCTTCAACCAGATGCCTGATGCTTTGATGCAAGTTTTAGTTTACATACTTAGTAGAATGAGGCCAGCTCATCTTAAAGTAGGAGATAGGAATCAACCAAAGAGTTGGTCAGTTCTCTGAAAGCATTGAAATCTAATAAGAGCTTGAATTATGGCAACTAAGGCCACTCTTCCACTTACTGAAAGGTAATCACCTTTAGCAGACCTGCTGTAGTAAAACCACTAAGAAAGCTTTTCTGCTTTCCTTAAGACCATAACAGCTGACTTACTTATAATGTGATAAGCTACCTGACACAATCTATTCTAGAGTCATTTCCAGTCATAATTGAATTGTGCAATAGAAAAGAAAGGAGAAATCTCAATGTTTTATCTAGTATCCAGCACACTGGGACCATTGTAATCACCACCCCTCCATTTTTTTATTTCATTTATTTATTTATTTTTTTGCTGGTCTCTTTCCCACTACTAGTTCCACTGTTCACTCACAAAGCCACTCTCTTGTTGAGGATGGTAAATATTATTCTTGTGTGTTCCTACATCAACCCAACCCCTATTTAAATGGCCTTTGCTTTGCTCAACTTCTCACACTTAGATTCTTTGACTCCCCCTTAATCTATTTCCTGAACCAACTTTGGCCAAAAGAAAATATCCTTGTACCATTTAACACTCTACTCTTTCCCGCCTTTGGGGTTTAAAAAATAAGTTACCAAGAAGCCAATCTGAAAAGGCTACATTTTGTGTGATTTTAAATATGTGACATTCTAGAAAAGGCAAAACTATGGAGACAGTAAAAAGATTGGTAGTTTCCAAAGATGTGGAAAGGGAGGGATGAATAGGTAGAGCACAGAGGAATTTTAGGGCAGTGAAAATGCTCTGTTAAATACCATAATGATGGATACAGGCCATTGATCAGTTGTCCAAGCCCATGTAATGTGTAACAACAACCATGAACTCCAAGGTAAAGTATGAAATTTGGGTAATTATGATGTGTCAATATAGATTCATCAGTTGTAACAAATGTACCACTCTGGTGGGGAATGCTGATAACAGGAGAAGCTATGCATGTGTGGCAAGGGTATGTGGGAATCTCTGTACTTAAAAAAATTGCTCTAAAAAAATAAAGTCCTTAAGGTATAGGTATAATGATTCCACTGTAAGTTAGTCAATGCGTTGTTTTGCTATTCTACTTATGCAAACTTTTTTTTATCTTTATTGTTCAGATTATTACAGTTCCTCTTTTTCCCCCCATAGCTCCCCTCTCCCAGTTCCCACCCCATCTTCTGTCCTTGCCCCACCACCACTGTCCTCATCCATAGGTGTACGATTATTGTCCATTCTCTTCCCACACCCCCAACACCCTTTACCCCCAAAAATTGTCAGTCCACTCCCTTTCTATGCCTCTGATTCGATTCTATTCACCAGTTTATTCTGTTCATCAGATTTTTTATTCACTTGATTCTTAGATTCACTTGTTGATAGATAATGTATTTGTTGTTCATAATTTTTACTTTCCTTTTTCTTCTTCCTCTTCTCAAAAGATACCTTTCAGCATTTCATATAATACTGGTTGGGTGGTGATGAACTCTTTTAGCTTTTTCTTGTCTGTGAAGCTCTTTATCCGACCTTCAATTCTGAATGATAGCTTTGCTGGGTAAAGTAATTTTGGCTGTAGGTTCTTGTTATTCATCACTTTGAATATTTCTTGCCACTCCCTTCTGGCCTGCAAAATTTCTGTTGAGAAATCAGCTGACAGTCGTATGGGTCTCTCCTTGTAGGTAACTAACTGTTTTTCTATTGAAGCCCCTTACACGTCCAGCGTGGTTCAGGGTTCCTATTCAGGGTTCGAGTTCTGAAGGAGGCCACATACAAAATGAAGAGAGAGAGACTGGAAGAGAATCAATTTGGAAACTGGGGGACAAGGCGTGGCATCTTTCCTCTACCAGGGTAGATTGCCCACTGATGCCTGAGTCTCACCAGCCTTTTATTGAGTCTATGAGAAAACAATATCCTTAGGCAGGAAATTCCAAGGAAGAATTTTACATGTAATTAATAAGTGGGGATTTGCTGTAATTAACAATGTTTCAACTTAAACAATGGGTACATAGCTCTGACCTTTCAGAGCAACCAAGGTAGGTTAAAAACAATCAGTTTCCAGCATCAAAACAATCAGTTTCCAGCACTTTTCTGTTGCAGCTTTTAAGATTCTCACCTTGTCTTTTGCTCTTGGCATTTTAATTATGATGTGTCTTGGTATGATCCTCCTTCGGTTCCTTTTGTTTGGAGTTCTCTACGCTTCCTGGACTTGGAAGTCTATTTCTTGCACCAGAGCCTCCAATGCTTGATTGCTACAAAAAAAAAAAAAGTCACTCATGAAAGGCAATTAGACTTACTGCATATTCAGTGTTCAACCAGCTAGGTCCATGGAGCTGGTATTCAGCTTGTGCCTCCCTTACAGGTGAAGAGGGATTAGATAGTTCCTGGGTTAGAAGGCTTCATGGAAGCAAATGTCTATCTACCTAAATAAGGTAGGTTTCTAAATCTCTAACAGACTTTAAGATAGATTTGAATAGGGTATTATTTTTTTCTACAAATTGTTTTAAGAGACTTTGTCTAGATCTTAGAGTCCAATAATTCCCAGAAGACATCTGTATTTCATAACTAGAGGCCCGGTGCACAGATTTGTGTATCGATGGGGTCTCTCAGCCTGGCCTATGCCCTCTCGCAATCTGGGACCCCTAGGGGGATGTTGGACTGCCTATTTTGAAACTGGATGTAGTAGTGCCTGAAGTAATGGCCAGGGAGGAGCCTGAGCCCAGGCTGGGCGCTGCGTCCAGCTCCTACTCATCCCGGCCCTGCTGTGCTTGCCATCACCATTGCTCAGTAGGCTTGCTGAGTGGTGCTCCCACTCTGGGAGCACACTGACCACCAGGGGGAAGCTTCTGTGTTGAGGGTCTGCCTCCTGGTGGTCAGTGCATGTCATAGTGACCAGTCAACTGGTTATTTGGTCTTTCAGTTGTTTGGTCACTTAGGCTTTTATATATATAGACGGATTGAGTTCAAGAAAAAGAGAATTAACAGACTTGATGACTACAGGTTTAGTTAAGGAAACTGGCTATGTGGGAGGCAACAGACTGCAGATGACAATTCATTTACTCATCCATGTGGTTATTGATTCAAGAAGTGTTCACTCAGTACCTTCTTTGAGCCTGGCAAAGTACAATATGCCTTGGACATAGTTAATAAAAGGGATATTGCTAATTTCCTCATAGAACTTATAATCTGCTAAGAGAAGCAGGTACTATGTGAGAAAACTGGTGTTGGAGGAGGTCCTTGAGCTGATGTGACCATGGGCTAGCTTGATGAAATCCAATTTAAATTTTTATAGTTCATTATTTTATGTCCTGTCTCAGAAATGTTTGCTTAGCACAAGGTTGCAAATATTTTCTCCTGTCTTTTCTTAATTCTTATTATAACTTCAGTGTTAGCATTTAGGTAGATCTATGACCCATTTCAAATAAATATTTGTGTGTAACATGAGGGAAAGGTCAAGCAAGGGTAACTTTGTGCCTATATGGATATCCAGTTGTCTGTTGTAACATCATTTGTTCAGAGGACTAACTTTTCCCCATTGAATTACTTTCACATACTTGTTGAAAATTGATAGTTCTTATGTAAATGGGTTTATTTCTGGCTTCTCTATTTTGTTCCATTGCATTATTTATCCTTATACTAATACCACATTGTCTTGATAACTGCAGTTCTGTAAAGAATCTTAAAATCAGATAATATAAGTCCTCCAACTTTGTTCTTTACAAAAAATTATTTGGCCTCTTTCTATTTCCATAAAATTTTAGAATAAACTCATTATTTTATTTAAAAAGCATTCTGGGATTTTGATTGAAGTTGTATTTAATTTATAGATTGATTTTGGGGATAATTGAATTTTAAAATATTGAGTTTTTAAATTTGTGATCATAGTAAATCTTCTTTTACTTTTCTGCAACATTTGTAATTTTTAATGAACATGTCTTGCATATATTTTGTTTTTTTTAAGCTATTGTATTTAGTATTGCATGTCAAAAATATTTTCTAAATTGTTGTTGATAATAAGTTGTTTTGGTAATTATCAGAAGCCAAATAGTTTGCAAGTTTCCAGTATCATGGTACATTTGAGTATCTAAACAAATATGGCTTCTTTGTGGCCATGTAATAACCTCTAAGGTGCAGAAATTAAATACACTTCCACTGTTGACAATGTACATATGAAATATAATTAGTCTATGATTCACGATATTTTATCTGTTAAGGCTAGTTATTTCAAGACTTCTTCTCTTAGCTTTTTTGATTCTGCAACCCCTTCGATTTATAAAACCTTTTGAGTATGAATATCTTAAAAATATATTTATAAACTAGGCGCCCGGTGCACAGAATTTGTGCACTGTGGGGGGGGGCTCCTCAGCCCAGCCTGCCCCCTTTCACATATTGGGAGCCCTAAGAGAGTGTTCTACTGACAGCTTAGGCCCACTCCCTGCTCCCCTTGGGGAGCAGGCCTAAGCCACAGCCTGGCCTCCCTTTGTGGGAGGCGACCAGGCTGATCAGGGGAAGCCACCAGCCCCTTCACCCCACTGCTGCAGCCACTGCCAGTCACCACAGCCACCAAGGTGTTTTCATCAACATGGACTCCAGTCCCTTCACTATGAAAAAATGACAACTTTCTTTAGGCATTTTCAAGATGTGTCTTTCATAGCATATGACATTTCTTTCTTTCTTTTTTTTATCCTCACTTGAGGATATGTTTCCATTGATTTTTAGAGAATGTGGAAGAGAAGGGAAAAACAGAGAGAAACATTTAAGTAAGAGGAATACTTTGATTGGTTGCCTCCTGCATATGCCCTGACCTGGGCCCCAGGCAGGGAAGAGCCTGCAAGCTAGGTACATGCCCTTGGTCAGAATTGAACTCAGACACTGCAGTCAGCAGGCTGAGGCATTATGCACTGAGTCAAACCGGCTAGGGCAGGATATGACATTTCTTAGCCCTCCAGCAGTGGAAAAACCTTAGATTGCCTTTAAGGATTCTTATTACCCAAGTTAATAAGAATATTACCAGTGGCATACAGGGAACTTAGCCAATGAGTGGTAAGGAAAGGTGTTTCCTCTGTAGTTCGCTCCATTCATTGGCTCCATCCCTGCCCCTCCAATCCCAGCTCCACCCCTTCCCAGGCCTGTAACCTCTGGCCCAGGATGCAGACCTGGGCAGGGGATCCCCAGATCCCTGAAATCACCGGCTCTGATCCTACCCCCTGCCATTGCAGGCTTCACCCTTGCCCCACTACAGGCCTGGGCAGAGAACCCACAGACTCCTGCTTTGCCAGCTCCACTGGTGCCCAGACCCCTGCAATTGCAAGCTCTGCCCCTGCCCCTCTGATTGCTGGCTCTGTGGAGCTCAGGCCCCTGCGATCTTTGGCCTTGCCTCTGCCCAGGCCTGAGGTCTCTAGCTCAGGATGTATGCCTGGGTAGGGCACCCTGATACCCCTCTGATTACTGGCTCTGCCCCTGACCCCTTTGATCACCAGCTCCACCCCTGCCCTTGCCGAGGCCTCTGGTGAAGTCCTCTGGCCTGGGCAGGGGACCCCCAGCTCCCTCTGATCACCTGTTCCACCCCTCAGGCCCCCTGCTTCCCCCGCCATCTGCCTGGCTAACAGGCCTGACCACTTCAGTGGCTGGGCTGAGCTGGACTGGGTGCCGCCATCTTGTGGCTATGGGGGCAGCCATCTTTGTGATGAAGTGATGCCTAATTTGCATATTACTCTTTTATTAGAAAGGATTATATATACATAAATTCTCTACTAATTTAATACCTAAATGGCATAATGTATAGACACTTTAAAAGGTGAAAATAAAGAGTAAACCACATTTTAAATGTATTATTAGTAGTGGTGACTTTACGTTATTATTAGCTAATTTCTTTTTAAAGATATTTTTATTGATTTTTAGGAGGAAGGGAAAGCGAGAGAGTGAGAGTGAGTGAGAGAAATATTTATGGGAGTGTGCATCACCTAATAGCTGCCTCCTGCTTGCTCGCCCTGAGGGAATAAGTCCAAAACCCTAAACATTCACTCTGACTAAGAATCAAATTGGCAACCTTTTAGTACATGGGATCATGCCCAACCAACTGAGCCACACTGGCCAAGGCTCATTAGCTAATTTCTTAAAGCATGAAATGCATGTAGAAAACGTTTCATCATTAACAACTGTGGATGTAAATTCCTTGTTTAAATAGTCTTCTTGATCATTTGAAATTCTTTAGCTGACTGCTTTTCAAACTGGATTAGGGTGTCCTTGTCTTTTATCTTGTGTCATAAATAATGAACAGCTTGTTCCAGGAGTACAAGTGTAAGTTCTGCTGTTCATTTTGTAATTTGCTTGTGCTTCCATCAGTAGCAGTATTTTCAATTTGCCATTTATTTGCCTAAATATTTGTAAGCAACTTATTCATTTTGTTAAGTTAGGCTCAGCTGAATCTAAATAATTTATTCCGTAGATGTAATGAGCCTACTTAAAATGCAGTGAGCTGAAAGCTAACAAGTGAATGAGGGCCATGTTGCAGAATTCTCTTCAATTCCTTCACTGGATTCCTTGCCTGACAAAGATAGCAAGTGATGATGCCAGTTCAAGCCTATATTAAATGTTAATTAACCTTAACTTCTTAATTATTTTAAATACAAGTAAACATAAGCAGAAGTTGTAATTTTTTTCCTTCTATGCATCAATGGATCACCTTGGAATTCTCTGATGTACATGTTCCCAACCCCTTGGGAGACCAATGGTTTAGGCTATGTTGTTATCTAGTCCACATCATTGTATTTGGTTTCTCTGTCAGTCGAAATGTTACACACAAAAATTAAATTAGAAATAAAAATATAATAAAATGTCTTTTATAGCCCTCTATACCAACCAGCTGAATCATAGTGTGTGTCATTGATCATAAAATAAAGGTGACTTTGCAATTCTAAAAGTTTGGGAACAGCAATGTAAAACATGTTCCTCTGAGGTCATAGAAAATTTCGGTACCTTGTGATTCCCGTAGTTATTTTACAGGGAATCTTTGGTCAAGCACAGACTTATTTAAATGTGTCCAACATTTTAATATATATATATATATATATATATATATATATATATATATATATATACACTAGGGGCCCGGTGCACAAAAATTTGTGCACTCGGCAAGGGGAGGAAGGGGTCCCTCATCCTGGCCTGTGCCCTCTCACAGTCTGGGACCCCTGGGGGGGGATGTCCACCTGCTGCCATGCATGGCCAGCCTGGGTGAGGGGCTGAGGGCTGTTTTCAGGCTGGCCACAGGCCCCTCAGGGTTCGTGCACTGGGGGGTGGGATGGCTGGTGAGTGCAGGCGTGGACGTTTCCAGCCGGGTGGCCTGCCATCGCACATACCTGGTGGGCCTCCACCGCTGAGGGGACACACCTGATGCAGAGCTGGGCAGGCCAGGGGGTGGACGCTGGTGCATGGTCCCTTGGGGGGGCCTTGCTGCTGAGCGGACACACCGGGGGTGAAACCAGGCATACATTCGCACACGCCCCACGGAGGCCTCCAGGGTGGAGCCAGGTGGCTGGACCTGTGGCAGACACTCTGCGCAGGGGCGGAGGGTGCTCTGGCATGACCCTGAGGGGGTACCCCCCTCAGGCCTCCGCCACTGAGCCTCTGAGGTCGTGTGGGCCCAATTGCTCTATTCCCAGGCCTCACAGGGCCGGGCCGGGCTGCCCAGCTCCCAGCCTTGTGGCTGCTCACCGCCCTCTGGAACCACCGCAGGCATGATTGCTCTATTGCCAGCCCCAGCCTCAGGGCCGGGCAGGCTCCCACCCAAGGCCGCCCAGAACTAACCACTGGCACGATCTCTCTATTCCCAGCCCCATCTCTCTATTGCCAGCCCTGGCCGCAGAACCGAGGGCCTGGACGGCCTCCCGGCCCTGCAGCCGCCCGCCACTGCCCGGAACCGACCGCTGGAGCACACGAGGGCGGAGGCCAGGCTTCCGCCCTCGCGTGGCCCAGGCCTCCGCCATCTTGGCTGGGCTAATTTGCATACCATTGTTCTGATTGGCTGTTGGGCGTCCCGAAGAAATGGTTAATTTTACTATTACACTTTTATTAGTTTATATATATATATATATAGAAAGTATATATACTTTCTTCTGTCCTATCTCACTTTTATGTTGTTTTATACAATTTTGTGGTAAAAAAAAAAAAGCAAAACAATTACATGCATAACTTTTGGTTTCAATGTCTTTGCCATCTTAATGGGAAGCTAAGAGGTTTATAGGTGAAGTAACTATAGAACAACAAAAGACAAAATGTAAGTAGTGTCCAAACATCTTCCCATTTCTATATTTAAAGTAAACTTAAAAGCCTCCTAAATATGACTAGAAAATAATTTAGGATGAAAATATCTTGGTTTGAAGCAAATGGGCCCATCTCAACCAAGTTTTTTCTATCTGGGACATCTCTGCTCACATACTGAAGTACTGGGTTTTGTTATAACGCAGGCAAATATTTCCTTAATGTGACAACACAGAGCATGATGATGATGGAAGATCAGGGAAGGAAGAAATGAATAAGGATCAAAACCAATCATGGAAGGAGGAGAGGACAGATGACTAAGCAATGCTGATTTGCCCCATGACATACCATTCTTACTTTAACTGGATCTTTTTTGATGCTGAGAAATCTTCTATTCATTTGTTGTTGATTTTCTAGGACACAGATTGGCCAAGTATGGGCCATGGACCAACAGCAGTGTGTATGTTTTTGTAGATCCTAAGAGCTGAGAAAAATAATGGTTCAAGTCTGTGAAAAGTATATAGAGTTGAATTTTCAGTCTCCATAATTAAAATTTAATTGGAACATAGCTATATTCATTTGTTTACATATTGTCTATAGCTACTTTCACACTGCAACTGCAGACATGAGTAATTGTAGCAGAGACTCTATGGTCTACCAAGCCTAAAAAGCCTGCTGTTTGGGCCTCTCTTTATAAAATCAGTTATCCATATTTTAGATGGTTGCCTAAACTTGCTTCCTGGCTTGATCAAACTTTATTTTCTTAGGGGAGACAGGAAGATAACTAATATTTATGGAGTACCTATTTATTATTTCATCTACTCCTAATAATAACTCTACTAACACTCCATTTCATTGATTTAGGAACTGAAGTTCAGAGAATTTAAGCAATTTAAAAGACTGTGTGGGTGGTAGTTTTTGGAGCTAAATCTCAAATATATGCTATAATGTATTATGTTATTTCCCACTCTCTCCTTCGCTCAAGAAAGATTTGTTACACTAATAGAAAAAAGAATTGTGATGCCCAGCTGGCATGGCTCAGTGATTGAACCAGGAGGTCACGGATTTGATTCCCAGTCAGGGCATATTCCTGGATTGCAGGCTTGATCCCCAGTGTGGGGTGTGCAGGAGGCAGCCAATCAATGATTCTCTTTCATTACTGATGTTTCTATCTCTCTATCCCTTCTCCTTCCTCTCTTAAATCAATATATAAATCATAGGTATATGTATATACCTATATATATAAAAGCCTAATATGCAAAGTGTCCCCTCAGGAGTTCAACTGACCAGGAGTTTGATTGCTTGTTACGACATGTGCTGACCACCAGGGGGCAGTGCAGAATGAAGGAAATGAAGGAAGGCCCCCGCCAGCAGCAGGCAGCCAGAGAAGGAAGGCCCCAATTTTGTGTACTTGGTATATATATAGTATATAATTAGTATATATATATATATATATATATATATATATATATATAATAAAAAAGTAATATGCTAATTAGACTGAACATCTTCCAGACAACCTTCTGGATGTCCTTCCGGACAAAGCCATGATGGCAGGGCTGAGGCAGAGGCAGTTATGGGTTATCAGGCTTGTAGAGAACAGTTAAGAGGATCCAGGCTGTCAAGGGAAAGCTGTTAGGGGCATCAGGTCAGCAGGCAGGTGAGCAGTTAGCAGCCAGCAGCCTCGAGCATTCCCTGATTGGAGAAGGTGCAGAACAGGCTGAGGGACCCCCCTGAGTGCACAAATTTTTGTGCACCGGGCCCCTAGTGTGTGTGTGTGTGTGTGTGTGTGTGTGTATGCAAATTAACCACCACTCCAAGACACCTAAGCCATGCCCCAGCCAAGCCACACTCCCAGCCAGTCAGAGTGGCTGTATGCAAATTAACCCAGCCAATATGGAGGCCGGCAGCCACAGAGCTAGAGCAAACAGGTGGCTTCCGTTGCAACTGCCTGCCTAGGTCGGCTGGGCCTCTGCTCAAGGCAACAATATTTCAATTATAGAAGCCACAGAGCCAAAGCAAACAGGAGGTTTCTTTGCCTGCCTAGGCCTCCACTTAAGGCAATAAAGTTTCAATTATAGAAGATAAATAAACCCCAGAAACCTGATTCCAGCCAGCCTCACTGGAATGTTGGGTCAATGGGAACTGTGGGCAGCCTAAAAATGGCCCTCTGCCCCTCACCCAGGCTGGCCAGGCACCCCAGGAGGGACCCAAACCCTGAAGGGACTATAGGCAGCCTGTAAACAGCCATCAGCCCCTCACCCAGGCTGGCCAGGCATGCCAGCAGGTGGACATCCACTGAGGGGTCCCAAACTGTGAAAGGGCACAGGCCAGGCTGAGGGACCTCCCGAGTGCACAAATTTTTGTGCACACCAGTGTTGCTCACTTGGTATTCCACTAAGCTATCTCAGCAAGACTGAACCTGAATTTATGACGGAAAGGTAGCCTCAGTTCCCTTTCATTAGATCATGGGCACTTTCTCTATTGACCTTCTTTCTTCTAAGGATAAAGACTCTTAACAATAAGTTATAAGATCCTTCCCATGCTATTTAAATAAATCTTTATTACATAAAAGAATATGAACCTTAAACTGTAGTCAATAAATGTTCCTGATCTTCCAATATACAATTACAATAGCTTAATTTAATGCACTCTCTCTTTTTTAATATCTGCACATAATATAGCAGCAGCAGCTGCAGCAGTAGGAATCCATTGAAACAAATTATATTTGTCATCGACTGATCTCCAAAAGCATATTTTCTTTAGAAATTGATCTTTGAAAATTTCCTGAAAAATGTATAGTGCTTTAACTAAACCAAACTGCAATATAGCTTAAACATTCATTTTAACTGTCTTTCCAATTGATCTAAATGATCACAGTCAAATAGACATTCAGAGAAATGAGCTAATACTTAAGATGCTAAAAATAAATGTTGGCTATGTTGTAACCTATTCATTTTTTAAAAAATTTGATGTAATCCAAATTTGATTTGGAGAAATAAAATTTTTCCCTGTATTTCTGTCAATAGATTCCTTATTCTTACCATGATTTTTCTGAAATGTTTAGGTCAACTTTCTCTTCTATAATTTTTCCACCCCAGAGAACAGAAATGTGCAAGTGCTTACGTGCCCCACCCCCATCCCATTGTATCATTCCTGAGCAAAACAACTGTAATGGGAATAGCCATATTGAGACATGGGCTGTGATGTATTTGAAAGCTAGGACAAAAGCTATGCATCCAGGGACAGTAAAGGCAGGTTGTTTAAGGTCATGTGATAATCAAGGTGACAGACATGAAGACTAAGGATAGAAATTCTGAAGAAGTAGGTTTAGTCCCTGTATAGCATCCACAAAGAGATGTTATTAAGGTATGTCTTTTTATCAGTGTAGTAATGTCTAAAGGAGCAAAACAGAAACCACAAACAAATAAAACCATAAAAAGCCAACATTAAGGGTGCATTTTAATAACTGTGCTCTATCAACACAGTAAAGTTTCCTATGTTCATTAAAATGGTCATTTTAAATCTATGTTCAATAGATCATCAAACCCAATAGAAAAACATTTATGAAATGATATAAATGAAAATGGCAGAGCTCACAGTAGGGTTCTTGGATTACAAGAATGCTACTAGGCCTATTCGGTTTGGCTCAGTGGATAGAGCATCAGCCTGCAGACTGAAGGGTCCTGGGTTCGAGTCCAGTCAAGGGCACATGTAGGGGTCAATCCCCAGTAGGGGGTGTGTAGGGGGCATGCATGATTCTCTGTCATCATTGATGTTTCTATCTCTCTCTCACTTTTCCTTCCTCTCCAACATCAATAAAAATATATTTTTTTAAAAAAATGCTACTAACTTGGGTAATTTAGCCAGAAAGAGGGAGAGGGAAAGAGAGAAAAGAAGCAATAAGGAAAGATTGAACAATGCTTGGAACTTTGTTGAAATACTGTCAGCAAAGAGGTGATGAATGAGAAAATGAATGTTTTCTACTTTCATGAAGTTGAACAATATACCTAAAGAATTTCATTAAGATACTGCTACACTATTTTTCTTTTAATAGTGTTTGAAGGGAGCATTCTCATCATCATTTTATTAGTTGGGGAGATGGACGGATATATTTATGAATTACTATAAAAGTGTTACCTAAGTTGTAAACACTTCCCTTCACATCTGACCTTAATAAATCAAGAAGTTGAGAAGCAACCTTTGAGCCACTTCAGATTCTGTGATTTTGATCTTTCAATGAAAAACAAAATCTCACTTACGAACAAACAAAAAATCACAGCTATTAAAAAGTGAGAAACTAAAAAAATGAATTCCAAAGAATAAGACATTTGCCTCATTGATTTTAAAAGCACCAAGTTGATGTTAAGCCTGTTAAAATTATACTTTAAATTTTGTTCTTGGACTTTACCATGCTTTTATAATTTTATTAAATTGTATAAAATAAAATAATAGAGATAACTGAAAGTAAAATATATGCTTGAGTAATATAATGTTTTGTACTATTTGAATGAAAATTAGAGTGTGGGTCCTCTTCTCATAAAAAAATCATCAAAGTGGATACTATTACAGATTATTTTGACAAACTATAGAAATAAAACGTTTTATTGATTTTTTAAATGACATTGTATTAATGCTCTTTTTAATATATGTAGTTGTGGAAAAGATAATGTTATTGTTATTATCAATCTTAGTGCCTGTAAAAAGATTGGCAGATTTTTATAAGCAGATTAGAGGCCTGCTGCATGAAATTCATGCATGGAGTGGGAGGGAAGTCCCTCAGCCCAGCCTGCACCCTATTGTATTCCAGGATCTTTTGGGGGATGTCCAACTGCCAGTTTAGGCCCAATCCTGCAGGTCGGCATTTGGACATCCCTCTCACAATAGAAGACTGTTGGTTTCTAACTGCTTGTCTGCCTGCCTGATCGCCCCTAACCACTCTGCCCACCTTCCTGTTCATCCCTAACTACTCGCCTGCCTGCCTGATCACCCTGGTTTCTGGTTTTTCTGGTTGTTCCACCACTTTGGTCACTGGGCTTTTATTATATAGGATACTGATAAAAGGAGAGGGTGGCAGACCTTTTTGGAAGGCTCAAATAGTTAACCCTCTCCCCAGTCTCCCCTTTCAGAAGTATGGCTGACATTTATCAGAATAGAATTGTTCTCTACTGGCTAACATGTATGGGCATAGATATGTCTGGTGGGGGTGGGCTTGCCTAGAGGTTTTTAGGGTTTGGGGTAGTGAAAAAACAGCATCTATGTTAGGTTAGACTCATTTATAGTTCTGGGATGGTGGACAGCTTAAGCAAAAGAGAATGGAGTTGCCCAATCACTTGATTCTGATATAATAAACTTTTAAAATTTCTTTATATTGTGTCTCTTTCTCAGCACTTCTCATATCTAATGAAAGAGTAATATGCAAATTAATCATCACTTCATGATAAAGATGATGGCACCCACAACCAATAAGGAGGGAATATGCAAGTTGATATGACAAAGAGGAGGTGCCAGATGGAGCCACAGAGCTGGCCAGAGAGCAGGCAGGAAGGCTTGGGTTACCAGGTAGCCCCAGCAACCAAGGAATGGGGCTAGGGGCAATCAGGCCAGGAGGGAGGGCAATTGGGTGTTATCAGGCCAGTGTGAGGGAAGTTGTGGGTGATCAGGCTGGCAGGGGAGAAGGTGGGGGTGATCAAGCCAGCAAGGGAGGGCAGTTGGGAATGAGAAGGCTGGTAGGAGGGTGGCAGTAGAGGGGAGAAGGCTTGCAGGCCGAGTGTTTAGGGATGATCAGGCAGACAGGCAGGTGAGCGATTAGGAGCCAGTTGTCCCAGATTGGAGAGGGTGCAGGGCAGGAACACCCTGTCCTCTGTGTACAAATTTAGTGCACCAGGCCACTAGTCTTAAAATAAGAATATGCATGACAAAAAGACACATGTACTTATCACTGTGTGTTGCTGTAGGTTTAGATGATGGTATGTTCTCACACTGTAGAGTTTTATGATCTAACCAGGGGCCCGGTGCATAAAAATCTGTGCAATTGGGAGGTCCATCAGCCCGACCTATGCCCTCTTGCAATTTGGGACTCCTCTGGGGATGTCCACCTGCTGGTGCGCCTGGTCAGCCTGGGTGAGGGACTGATGGCTGTTTGCAGGCTGGCCAAGCCCCCCAGTGTGGATCCTCAGCCCATTGGGGTGTGGCCAGCCTGGGTGATGAGTTGAGGGCCATTTTCAGACTACCCACAGTCCCTTCAGGTTTTGGGTCCCTACTGGGGTACCTGGCCAGCCTGGGTGAGGGGCTGATGACTGTCTGCAGGCTGGCCAAGCCCACCAGTAATGTCCCTTACCCCACTGGGGTATGGCCAGAATGGGTGATGGGATGAGGGGTGCTTTCAGGCTGCCCACAGCTCCCATTGACCCAATGTCCCAGCAAGCCTGGCTGGAAGCGGGTTCCTGGAGTTTGTTTATCTTTTATAATTGATACACTGTTCCTTTAAGCCAGGGCCTAGGCATGTAACGAAACCTGCTCTCTGCTTCAGATCTGGCTTCTATAATGAAACAATGTTTCCCTTAGAAGTCAGGCCTGGCCTGCTGTTTGCTTCAGCTCCTGAGTAGAGACATTGTTGCAAATATGTTGTTCCCTGGAGTGGAGAGAAGCCCAGGCAGCCCGCAAACAGTTTCACTCTTGCTGCAATGGAAACTGCCTGTTTACTCAGCTCCCTGAGTGCCGGCCTCCATGTTGGCTGGGTTAATTTGTATACAGTTGCTCTGGTTGGCTGGTGGGCGTGGCTTAGGCATCCTGAAGGGATGGTCAATTTGGATATTATGCTTTTATTATATAGGATAGCATTATGTAAAATCCAGTGAAGGAACATTTTAGGAAAGTATATCTTCATATCACAATGGTTTTATGAACTCATTTTTAGATTCTATACTCACAAAATTATCTTACATTTATATTTGTTTCTTTATCTTGATAAGCACCACAGCAATGGTGGTAAAGTCTTTAAAATGCTTTTGTTTCTGCTTTAATTTTTTAAAAATTACGTTTGTATGTTCTTTTAAAAAGTCAAATAGCTCCTAAAGATATGCTATACCTGCTCCCTTTTCTGGTTCCTCTGCTCCCCACCACCATTTAATTTTTACATGCCAGAAATCTCTAAATAACATTCTTTAATTTTTCAATTGTAGACAATTCTCAATATGAAGGATAAAATTAGGTCTCTTTCATCCCCAAGGCACTTCCAAATGCCACCCCCATCTTCCACCTCCCAAATCACATATTCTACATTTCTTTCTATCCTTGCAATATGGCTAATTTTTAGTGTTTATATTATTATTGCTGCATAAACACTTTTACAGGTGAGCCATCTTTTGTATTATGACAACATTTCTCTCTGGTAAACTTTATTATCTGTGGATTTAGTAATTGTCTCATTTCCAATTGTTTACTTTCCTTGTATCTCTTACCTAATGACCCCCACGTCATTCAAGCTAATAAACAGACATTTATTTTATCAATGCATTCTTCTTAGTCTTGTCTATCTTGAAGCCTTCTGTCCTCTTGCTCAAACCATATTGAGGGATCTCTAAGTCTGCTACCAAACTGCCATTCTGGGATATTGCTCCATCACCATTGATAGTCTAATTGCCTGTTTTCTTATTCTATTCCATTTCCTTGATCCCACATCCTTCTTATACTTGATTTACAGTCTGAGTTTACATCTGGACATAAAACAATAAAATCAGACAAAATAATATTGATTCAAGTTGTGAGATATTTTAAATGCTTAGTAATAACCCAAACTGTATGTATCATGTATCAAGTTAATTACAACAATTAAAATCAGTCTTTAAGATGGTTACCTACCTCCCATACATTGATTTGGTTGATGTGAGTGACCTACACACTGCAGATTATGTTTCTTATACTTTGACTGTTGATTCAAGGTTAATGGAAGAAATCCACCCAGGCTACCCCCCCCCCCCCCCCCCCCCCCTCACACACACACATACATCTTTACCTTGCAATTCAACTTGTAAATTTCCTTATTTTTTTTCAGTGATATTAGCTACGACTCACACAATACTAAGTATACACAGTTCTTATCCTTTCTTAAAAATAAGAGTATAAAAGGAAGCCCACCCTAGACACTTACATGATTTTTATTTTTTTCTTTTCTTCATATCTTCAAGTAGCTGCCAAATTTTAGATCTTCTTTCTTTTTTTAAAAAAAAATATATTTTTATTGATTTTGGAGAAGAAGAGAGGGGAGAGAGATATAAACATCAATGAGAAAATCATTGATCAGCTGCCTTCTGCACATCCCACACTGGGGAGTGAGCCCACAACACGGGCAGACATCCTGACTGGGAATCAAACCATGATCTCCTGGTTAATAGGTTGACCCTCAACCACTGAGCCACACTGGCTGGGTGGTTCTTTTTTTTTATAACATCTACAGAGACTTACTCCTCCTTTGCTTTTCTTTTCTTCCCTTTGCAGGATATACTTGAGTACATTTTAAGACAGAAATTTGGTAACTGATTCTTGGAAATACACTGATTCATATCCATATAAAAGAGTAAATGTACAAAATTGATAACAATTATTGACTAATCTTAATTTTTTTCAAGTGTGATTGCTTAGTCCATGTATATGACCTGGCTAATCAAACCTGGGTGATTTATTTAATCACTAGTGGCCCAGTGCATGAAATTTGTGCATGGGGTGGGGGTACCCCTCAGCCCGACCTGTACCCTCTCCAATCTAGGATTCCCTGTGGATCAGGCCTAACCCAGAAGTTGGACATCCTTCTCGCAATCTGGGACTGCTGGCTCCTAACAGCTCACCTGCCTGCCTGCTTGATTGCCCCTAACCACTCGCCTGCCAGCCTGATTGCCCTCAACTGACCCCACTGCCAGCCTGAATACCCCCAACTGCCCCCCTCACTGGCCTGATCACCCACAACTGTCCTCTGCTTTTGGCTTCTAACCACCTCTACCTTGGCCCCGCCACCATGGCTTTGTCCAGAAGAACGTCTGAAAGGTCTCCTGGAAAGTCTCCCAGTCTAATTAGCATGTTATACTTTTATTCATGTAGATAGAGGCTTGGTGCACGAGTGGGGGCCAGCTGGTTTGACCTGAAGAGTGTCCCAGATCAGGGTGGTGGGGCAGCCTGAGTGAGGGGCTGATGGCTGTTTGCAGGCTGGTTATGCCTCCATTGGGGTGGGGATACCCACTGTTGACAGTGCTGGCCTGGTTGAGGGGCTGGGGCACTTTGCAGGCCAGCCACGCCACCATGGGGTGAAGGTCCTTGCTGGGGGGAGGGAGGGGTGTGGGCAGCCCAGGTGAGGGGCTGAGGGCTGTTTGCAGGCCCTTCCCTTGGTGGCTGGCCCAGGCAGGTGGGAAACTTGGCTTCCTCCGTTGCCAGGGGTGACCCAAGCCTCCTACCTGGTCCAGCTGGCTCTGTGGCCACTACCATCTTTGTATATTCCCTCCTGATTGGCTGTGGGACATCATGGAGGTATGGGCAATTTACATATTTATCTATTATTAGTGTAGATTCTGTGGGCCATTTGTTGCTTTCTTCTCCAAACATTCAGCAAATACAATGAAATGAGAAGTTCCTTGTCTTAAAGACGCTTTTAACCAATAGTATTTTTCATATGCCCCTTATTTCACTTTCAGAGATTGCTACTGCCAATACTGCTTAAGTATTACAGGTCTAATCCACCCACATCCTATGAACAAATGACTAAGGGTTTCCAAGGGAGTGATGGGAGGAACTGAAAAAGAAAATAAATGTATCTCATGTGCCTTTTATACATAAAGCATTATGGTAGAAATGTTCTTATTTCACACCTATTAGAATAGAAACTATGTGGACAGGGCTTTTGTTTTGTTCACTGCTATATTTTAGGTGATTGAGATAGTGCCTGACACAAAGTAGTCTCTCAATGAAAGAATGGCTAGATGAATATTGTATCTTGTTTAAAATCTTGACAGTAGCCTTTTGTGATGTTATAAAGGTGATGTTAAAATTACTTAAATTTGCTTTCTTTCTCATAGCTAATAGTAATAATTTATAGGTGGGATTCAGATACTACATGACTCCACCTTTATGCTTTTTATTAAATTGGGCTTAATTAAAAGCTCTTTCCTGTTTAGAATCCTGGTTTTCGCATGGTAATCATACACATAAAACAAAAACAAAAAAATGTCAAATATGTACCAAAAAAAAAGTTTCCTTACATAATTTTAAACACTTTCATTTATTAGTTTAAGCTTTGCACAGAACTTAACACTTATTTAAAAATTTCTTTTAGCACAATCTACCCTGTTGTGTTCTTGTGAGTCTTAGGAGAGTTGCCAAAGGGTGTGGTTCACAGTGGTTAGATTTTCAGAAATCACTAATGTTGTTTACTTTAGCTTTCATTGTAATTAAACAATGACGGGCTTTAGATATTATCACTTGACAAAGCAGCATACAAAATACTACCTCTGCATCTGATAAAATTCAGAATTCAAAAAATATCTATCACTTTATTCCAGAAATTCCTGGTATAACGCATTCCAAGATCTCAATGTAACATAAATAAGCTCAAAGGTGTGGGTGCAGGAAAATTTACTCCTCTTGGTATTTAATGCGATGAACAGGTCCTATTTATTATCTGTCCCCCTAAATGACGTCCTATTCAAGGTTCCATTCCTAGTTTAGTTTTTATTTTTTTCAATTACATACAGAATTCTCACTTTTGAAGGAAGTGCAGTGGTATCCTATAAAGAGCAATGGGTTTGGCAAAGCAGATCTGTATCTGAGTCAGAGCCTGGCCAATCCAATAGCTGTGAGAAATTAGCAAGTCATGCAATTTCTCGGAGTCTAAGTTGATCCATATGTAAAACGTGGACCAAGGTTCATGTGTGAACTGTCCCTTGAGGTTGTTGTGAGCATTAGATGAGAAGATGTATATGATAGAACTGCCTTATATATTGTAAAACATTAAGCAAATGCCTCTTATTAGTAATGGTATAATAGTTAACATTTGGATTCATGGCAACTTTCTTGGTGAGCTGTTCTCAAGCCTTACGAATGGCACAGTTTTATGCTTTCTCTACAATCAGCAGTAATCAACTCCTTTCTTTCCCTTTTTCATCTTTCTTCTTCTGAAAACAGATTTGAGAGGATGGCGAGCAAATTAGGTACATTATGATTAACAAACAGATATGAAAAGTTTGGATAATGAAAAATGAGTTCTAAATAAATACTAAGCATTCATATGGATAATACCAAAACTGAGTATAAATTTTGGATTGTAGAACTTGATATTAATAGTATGATAACTGTTGTGTGTTATAATGATATACAGGCACTAATAGTTTCTGTACAGGATTCTAATTCATCTAAGAAAAATAATTCTACTCATGTTCCTTTGATTGTGCCTTCACACATTCAGTTAATATATCATGAACACTTATGATGTGTCATACACTGTGCAAGGTACTGAGTGAGCAGTGGGGAACCAAGTGGACATGCATTGACCTCAAGTCAATTGGGGTGAGGAATACAGATATGAGTAAAACAGATGGTGATGCTTAAAATGTATATTCTTATAAACTGTAATACATAATTTGAAGGAGAAGAACTGGATTGTATGAAAGGGGACAAATTATTTTAATTTGTGGAGAAGGTCAGAAACAGGCTCTCCAAGGAACTATTTGGTGTACTTTAAACATTTATAACTAGCTAAAAAAGTT
>PVJC01020592.1:0-28821 GCA_004026665.1 Murina feae
GTCACAGATTTGTTCACTATGAAGAGCAGAATTACAAATATGTCACACCATCGCAGAATCAACCAACTCAAACGACGGAAAACGAGACATTGAAATATAAACCATCCTTGAAGTCAGAAAAAACCGACCTTTATTATCCAGATGATTACTATCCAGGCATGTTGACTTTTCTTTTATGGAAATGAAAAGGAGTTTTATGGCATTGAGTCAAGATAACAAGTGAAATTCATTGAAATACTATTTCTTTAGTCATAGCAATTAGCAATATCTTTCAATATAAACCTTGCCTTTTAAAGGGGACATAATCACCCGGCTGGTTGTGTTGCCCCAAGAATCGAGAGATTATGGTTGGATTCCTGACCAGGGCACATGCCCGGGTTGCAGGCTCAATCCCCAGTAGGGGGCGTGCAAGTGGTAGCAGATCAATGATTCTCATTGATATTTCTCTCTCTATCCCTCTCACTTTATCTCTAAAATAACAACAACAAAAATCAACAAAACATATTTATTTAAAAAATATAAAGGTGCCCTGACTGGTTTTGCTCAGTGGATAGAGCGTTGACCTTCGGACTCAAAGGTCCCAGGTTTGATTCCGGTCAAGGGCATGTACCTTGGTTGTGGGCACATCCCCAGTGGGGGGCATGCAGGAGGCAGCTGATGGATGTTCCTATCTCATCCATGTTTCTAACTCTCTATCCCTCTCCCTTCCTCTCTGTAAAAAATCAATAAAATATATTAAAAAATATATATATAAAGGGAACATAATCTAAATACTGATCATAATATTAAAAATAACAGGGATACCACTGCCACCACCAAGAACATGTGACGTTCCTATAGCAATTTACAATTCACATCCCTCTTTCAGGAATATCATCTTTTTTTTCCTGAGGTCAACATCCTCCTAAGTCCCAGTGCCTTCTGGCTGTTGTCACATTTCTCTCCCCCCCAACCCCTCACCAGCGGGCCCTCCCCCCAAAATCAGGAGTATTGGCTGAAATAGAACTTAACTGTTTCATTTGTACTCATTTTGTTTTGCTTGTAATTTCTGTGTCTGATCACCTACTTGATTTTAGCTCAATGCCTTGCGCTACATAAATACTTGTTAAATCACGGAGGAGAAAAATTGATTTGCTTTTTAGAAACTCTGTTGTCAATAACGCCCTCATTCTTCTTTATGTTGAAAATCCACCAATCAGATAAGTCATAGGAGGAATGAGAAACAGGCCCACTGTAACTTTTCTGAACTTGTATCGAAACATTTTCTGGGCTCAGTTACCAAATTATAGTCAATAAAAAGGGTTTGGGCATGTATTCTGGAATGAGGATTCGCGTTTTTGTGATAATAAAATCACATGCCAACATTTACCTTAGGAAGTACTTACTGCGTGCTTTAAATATATTTACCAGTTTAATCTTTACATCACCCTAAGAGGTTTTTACTGTAACAGTCCTTATTTCAAAGGTGAGTATCGTAGAACAGGTGGATAACTTACGGAGTAAATCGCGGGATAGAGGTAAAGCTCACAATTGAGCTTGTGTAAATCCGGTAATGATGCAGTGATCAACTGTGTTGCTTGGTGTGTGGCGTTCCTATGTGGCTATTTCGTTAATAATGGTTTTATTCTCAGATTACCTTCCAAAAAGTAGAACTCAACAAGTTGTTGCTCCAAAACCAGTTCCCCAGAAGAAGAAAGAAAAATCAAAGGAAAAAAAGGACCAAACTTGTTCTTCTCTGAAAGCCCGGGAAAAAAGGCTTGTATCCTATGACAGGACAGGTACGTGGTTGAGAAGAATCCATACTTATTCAAATTACGCTGTGGTTTTGTGCGCCTGCGTACGTTGCACAATGACTTTAGAGGCAACAGTCTTCCTACGTTTCGTGTTTGATCGCTTAAACAATTATTTACAACCTTTTTGAAAACCTAAAATGTCAAGAGATTAAACATTTGACAGACTGTCCAATCACTGTTTGTAGTTAAGACAAATCTCTAAAGGTTATGATTATAGAACTAGAAATAAGATAAACTTGGATGGTTTTGTTTTATACTTTCAGTAGCACTTTTCTGGAATTACTGCATTTAATAGGTTTATGTCTTTGTCTGACTAAAAGTTTAAATCCGCAAATAATTCATTTAATTTTTCTCCACTAGCATTTTCTGGTTTATACTTCCTCTATACCGGAAATTCTTATTTGTATTAATATTTTAAGTTTTATAGGAAAAAGAAAGACTTTGCACTTGAGAAGTGCCATGGTCCAGGGCAGGTTTCTCATAAAGTTATTGAAGCTTAAACTTTGGGGCTCCTTGTTACTCAGGCTTCATGTGTTTTTAAGAGAAGGTCCTCATAAGTATAAATGCCTCAAACAGCACCAAACCTGCATGGATGTGGTGGTGTCCTCGCCCTTGTCTAACCCCCTCCCCTTAATATGGGTAGGACCTGTGACTGGTTCCAACGGATAGAATAAAGCCTGCATCCTCTCATAGTCTGGGACCCTTCGGGGGATGTCCACCTGCCAACTTAGGCCCAGTCCTTGGGGGGATTGGGCCTAAGCTGGCAGTCGGGCATCCCTCTGGCAGCCTGGGAGCACTCAGGTGCTAAGCCGCAGTCTGGCATCCTTAGCACTGCCGAGGAGGCAGGAGAGGCTTCCGCCACCACTGCTGTGCTTGCAGCCATCAGCCTGGCTTGTGGCTGAGCAGAACTCCATCCGTGGGAGCACACAGACCACCAAGGAGCAGCTCCTGGTGCATATCCTAGTGACCGGTCATTCCACCATTAGGGTCAATTTGCATATTACCCTTTTATTATATAGGAGGATTCTGGATGACTCCATTTCCCAGCAGTCTTTATCAACTCTATTAAATCTGTCAAATTACCATCAAGAATGAATGTATTTAATTTATACTTTACAGTACTGCATAAGAGGAATACCCTTGCCAGTAGTTAATATTTTCCAATTTTTAATTTAACATATTTTGATTCTTTTTCAGGAAGACTTTGCTGTTCGAGGTTTATAAACATAGTCTCCCATATTTTCTTCAAATATTTCTATTTTCTACATTTACTTTCTCTAATCCATCTACATATGGATTTCTAATCCACACATAATTATTATCCACCTTATAATAACTATGTATGCTTGCATAGATAACTGCACGTTTTTCTAAAATGGCTAACCACTCTCCCAGTTCCTCTTTTGATTTGAAATACCACATCTTTTTCGCTTATTGGATTGTACTTTATAAATTTAAAATGTCATACTTAAGTGGTTTTCTTTTCCTATGCCAACACCACAGTGCTTTGATTTCTATGTTTTTATATCCGAGTCTGTGATATTACTCGTGCGTACATAGATTGTATGATTTCCTTATACTAGTTCTCCGTTTTTCTTTCTCTCTCTTTTATACCTAGTGTTAACTAGCTTTCTTTTCAATTAACTATTTTAAATGTGTTTCTGTGTTTAAGCAAGTGACAAGACATAGGCTAGGGTGAGTCAGGGAGGTGCCTAGCGCACAGAATTGAAAGGAGAACACTCTCTCACATGCAGTGCCTTCCCAAGTGCCTGACACTCTTTTACACAGCCGCTCAAATCTGCATTGCATCCTCAGCAAGAAAGGAGTTTTGATCAGCCGGCGTTTGTGATTTCTTGAGAAACAGAAATCTTCAACGACTTCATGAGCATTGTCTGTCTTGCCAGCATGGCGTCTGGCACATTCCTCCCACGATTTGCTTTCCCGAGAAAAGATGCTGAAGGGCTAAGAGGGCAACCTGTGGGGCTTGGCGAGCAAAAGCCGAGAAAAGCGAATGTGTCAGGGAGAGCATCCTCGGCTGCTAGGAGGTCAAGAAAGATTTGGTCTGAAAGGTGTCAACGGGTTGACTGTTCTCAGGAAGATGAATCGCATCTCACATAGCCATCCCTTCTTTTCTGACCCCATGACCCTCACCCTGCTTGGGCCTCTGTTAGGAAAATCCTCCTGACTGTGTGTCTGTTCTAGTGTCTCTTTTTGCTAGTCACCTGTGTAATTAGGTCTCTGATCTCTTTCTCAAATGGAAAAATATTAGTTCTTCTTTCCAGTTTGTTACAATTGAATTTTAAGCCATATTTTCCCTCCCAATTATGTCGTCTGTGTAAACTTTCAGTATAAGTTGCCAATTAAATTTTTTTTCTCTAGAAAAACTTGGAATAGTATACATACCCTTAAGTGATGCCCATTCGGGCACTTACATTGGATCTTGTTTTAATATTCTAATCCAGAACCAGAGGATGATGATGTGATTAGACATATCATCAGGCTGAGAAGACAGCTTGGTTGGCCGACAGAATTATCGCAGTATAAGTTGGATTCCAGGAATCCCACAACTACAGTTCAGAAGATTACTCTAAAGGTATATCTTATTCAGCTTTGTACTATAAAAGTTAATGTTTGAACTGTATCTTAATCTTTTAATCATTCATTATACCACACAAGAGGCCTAGTGCACGAAATTCGTGCATTGATAGGGTCCCTAGCAGCTGGGCCTTCCTCCCTTCCCCGCGCTGGACCCACCCCCTGGTCGAACTTCCAGACAACTCCCGGTCAAGGGCATAATTTGCTTTTATTATAAAGGATTAGAATCATTATTATATTAATATCAAGTCATAATCTTGTTTCATGGTGAATGCTTATGAAAAGTATTAGACATCACTTCATTTTGCTTATTTAAAGAATGGAGAACAGGTAAGACATCTGCCTGACATTGGAATGTACTCTTACGTTCATGTTTATCAGCTTTTTGTGATTTTTAAAAAGAAACCCTGGTGTAAAACTGGATGCAAAATTCAAAATTACAGTCATTGGGAGCCGTTTAATCAGTCCAACAGCCTCTGAAGGCATCCGTCACTGCGTTAGAATAAGGAATATTAAGAGCTCTTTTATAATAAAATTTAATTATCCGGAAAAGGCTAAATGAAACTTTCTTTTTTTTTTAATTTAAATTCTTTATTGTTTAAAGCATTACATATGTTTCCTTCCCCCCAGCCCCATTGACCTCTCCCTGGCAATTCCCACCCCCCATAAATGAAACTTCCTTATAGAGTTTTATCAATAAAAGTTAGAAGTTTCAAAGCTAAAGTAAATAAATTGGACTTAAAAATTTTCTTGGCGGGGAATGTCTGATTTCTCAGGCCCTCAGGTGAACAAGGGGGAGACACGAGAGTACATTGCAATAGCTCAGAACATGGGCTCAGGGTCAGCCTTGTCTTCCAGTGCCCACCTGGCCACGCTCTGACTTTGTGACTTTTCTCCAACTACCTAACTTCCCAACATATTAACTTATGCATCTGTTTACTGAGATTAAAAAAATGAGTTTAAGAGATTAAAGTTAGGACGTTAAAAACTCTGTGGCTGTAAAGGTATCGTATGCCGAACACTTGTTGCTCATTAACTATTTATTGCTTGACAAATATTAGCTGTTAGTTATACTAAACCATCATTATCAAAAGAAATGGTAAATGTAACATGCTCGAAAGGCTTCTGGTGTTGGCAGACACCTTTCCTGGAAGTGCCGCACACCTGGCAAAGGTTTGAGTTCTTTGGGTGGATAAGCGTGCATGGCCCTGGCTGGTGTGGCTCAGTGGATAGAGCACCGGCCTGCGGACTGAGGACTCCCAGGTTTGATTCTGGTCAAGGGCCCATGCCCAGGTTGCAGGCTCAATCCCCAGTAGTGGGGGACGGTGCAGAAGGCAGCTGACCAATGATTCTCTCTCATCATTGATGTTTCTCTCTCTCTTGGCCTCTGCTTTCCTCTCATAAATCAATAAAAATATATTTTAAAAAATAAACATGCATGAGTAAGCGTACAGATCAATTTTCATGAATGTTTTATCACATTATGTGTAAGAATGAAAATTAAATGCATTAAATCTTAAGATTGATCTTGTTGAACTCTGATTAGACACAATTTGATGCTAGCTTTCCTCTTAATATTATTTTAAATCTGTATTGACGTTTCAATTTATCGAGTAATCTGTCCAGCCATTTCACTACTTAATCTGGTCGCGTTAATTAAAAAACTTTTTTTTTTTTTTTTTAACCTCAGAAACCTTCGGAAGATGATGGCGAATTTGTATACTGCCTTCCTCGGAAAGACCCCAACATCTTTTGTAATCTGTACGATCTTCAGGTAGTCTCTGCACACAGAGCTAGACACTGCAAAGAATTTTGGACTGTTAGTGCTTCATTTGTTTCACAGGTAATATATAACGAAAGAAAATCAAGTTTTAGCTGTAGATGAGGCGGTGGGGGTTGGAGAAAACACTTGATTAGAAAGACAAGTGGTTGTGAGCCAAATACAGGCTTTCTTCATTTCTTGAAGACAGTTCATATATTTTAAAGAAATAAAGTCATTTTGTGCTTTATGTCTGCAGGTTACCAGAACAGGTGCCGCGGAAGATGTAGAACTCGTGCCTACTTTGGAATGGCTATTAGAAAGGCGATGTTTCTACGCATTACAAAAATTCAAGGTCGTTTCCAATTTCCGGTGAGACAAATGAAACAGAAACCAATTATTTGTAATATGATCCTTTTGAAACAGTAATTTGCTGAATGACATCCGGGTTTTGTTATAGTAAATCATGGGCAATTATAGAGGAAATGGGGTAGTCTATGCTTCTTTTGTTGCTAAAGGAAGCTTAATTTTTATCTTTAATTGGATGAATATTGTAAGAAAAAGATATTTTAAACTCAAGCAAACTTAAATGGACTATATGACCTTAATTTACTTTTTGATGCATTTATTTATTAAATGAATATTGAGTCTGCTACAAACCAGGCATTAGTCTAGATGCTGTTAAACAAACCAAACAATTGTCTAGCTCTCAAAGGACTTAGAGTATAAAGGGTGAGAGATAATAAAAACACATATATATGCAAAATGTCAGATGGAGATGAAATGCTATCTACTCTAATAAAAGAGTAATATGCAAATTGACCCTCTGTTACACCTACAAGCCATGCCCACCAACCAATCAGGAGCAAATATGCAAATTAACTCAACTAAGATGGCGGTGGCAATGGAGCTGGAGTTGCCCCGGGCAATGGAGGAAGCCATGGCCCTGTGGGCCCTGAGCTCTACTCAAGGCTATAAAGTTTCAATTATAGAAGATAAACCCCAGACACCTGCAACCTGCAGGGCTGGGACCTTGGGTTGCCAGGGGCAACCCAGGCTTTGAGCGGGGGGAGGGGGGGGGGGAACCAAGACAACAAAGTTTCAATTAAGAAGTTGAATAAATCCCAGATACTTGCTTCCAGCCAGGCACCCCAGTAGAGACCCAAGCCCTGAAGGGGCTGTGGGCAGCCTGAAAAGGCCCTCTGCCCCTCACCCAGGCTAGCCAGGTACCCCAGTAGGGACCCGAACCCTGAAGGGGCTGTGGGCAGCCTGAAACGGCCCTCTGCCCCTCACCCAGGCTGGCCAGGCACCCCAGTAGGAACCTGAATCCTGAAGGGGCTGTGGGCAGCCTGAAATAGCCATCAACCCTCATCCAGGCTGGACAGGCATGCCAGCAGGTGGACATCCCCCGAGGGGTCCCACACTGCGAGAAGGCACAGGCAGGGCTGAGGGACCCCCCCCCTGCCCCCGAGTGCACAAATTTTCGTGCACCAGGCCTCTAGTCTATAGATATAAAAGCCTAAGTGACTGTTCAGCCAGTAGCTATGATGCACACTAACCACCAGGGGGCAGACGCTCTATGCACAGGCATGGAAACATGGAACAGACTGATGAATCTCAGAGGGAAGGGGGGAAGGGGGAGGGCAGGAAGAGATTAACCAAAGATCTTATATGCATCCTAGAGGCCCGGTGCATGCCTTCGTGCACTGGTGGGGTCCCTTGGTCTGGCCTGTGCCCTCTTGCAATCTGGGACCCCTTGGGGGATGTCAGACTGCCAGTTTCAACTCGATCCCTGTGGTAGATGCATATGGAAGGAAAATAAAACAGAATGCAGGAGCTTGGCAGCTTGTTTTTATTTTTATTAAATTGGGGTGACATTGGTTGACATGATCACATAGGTTTCAGGTGTGTGCTTCTATGTTACAAGATCTGTATGTTGCACCATGTGCCCACCACCCAAGGCAGCTTATTGATTCAGACCATCGTTTAAAAATTGCTCTAGTTTGCAGTTTCTACCACGTCAGGATTCCTGAGACTCTGTGATCCTTCCCAACGTAGTCCCAGACGGTTGTTGTTCCAGGATTTCTGTCTTGTTTTGTACTTTTAAAATTTCCTCTCCAATGTGCGTCTTTTCTTGTGGTCTGCTGCTATCTGCTGGGGACTCGGAAAAGAGAGGAATAACATTTTATTTATCTTCTTTTTGTGTGTGTGTGGGTTCAAGGGTGAGAGTGAGGACTGGGAGGAGGTGGTAGAGGTCAGAGGAGGGATGAGACAGTGTTGAGAAATAACATTGCAAATGATTACATTTAATGTTGTAAAAAGAGTTGGACTAAGAAGCTGAGGAACTTGCTGTAAGACGAGTGAATGGGTTTTGGGGCAGAGAAAGCGTTCACTCCCTGAACAAGTATTTCCCGTGCCTGTTCCCCGTTACGAGCCCTGGAGATGCAGCCATGCGAAAGATATACGAGGACTCTGTGCTTGGAGAAGTTCTAGTCTCTGTAGGGAGATAGATAGCAAGTAAATCGATGAGATAATTTCAGGTGTGGGAAGGGCCAGAAGGACATCTAAGACCGAGAAAACAGGTGTGTGTGTGTGTGTGTATGGCTGATGGAAGGGGACACATTCATGTGAGGTCTTGAAAGAGGAAAGTTCCAGACAGAATATAGCAAGCCAGTTTAATAAGGGTGAGGAATGATCACCACAGAAACCTTTAGTTCCTTCTCTTTGAACTTCGAATATTACAAATGCGTCCTTTTAAGAAATGTTACATCGTAAATGTTATCAAAAGGACATACGTTATCTTACATTTTTACTTACCCCTATACCGTGATTTCTTACCTTTTCATTTCATTATCACTTGAAAATAGAATCTTGACTCTCCTTGGAATATAAGTCTCTTTTAAAAATAGCCAGTAAATGTTTAAGGGAAAATAACATGTTATTAAATAGTTTTTCTGTTTATTGGAATGTTGCAACTAAATCAATCATGCGTATATGAGGATTATAATGACTTTTATTTACATTTATGCTTTGTTCTCTATGCTGCTGATGGTTTGGGAGAAAGCGATATGGTTTAGTATTTGCTTTAGGTGACTCAGGGTGGATGAGGTGCCCTAGAGAATTTTCTAGTTTTACTAAGCCTTGACTGAATTTATGTAATCGAATATAGACTATAAGGAGCCCTTTGCTTTTTTCAGAATGAATAAAGCATTTGTGACTTGGAAATTGACTGTTAGAAGAATTAAGACAGACAGAAGCAGGTAAGTCTTGATAAAAATCTCAAGAGGAAGCATTATTTTAAATATTGTAGTATGAGGGCAGGTATAAATTAATACTCACTCGGGGATTAGAAAGTCACATTCCATAACATGTATGATTAAGTTTAATCCATCTGCATTTGAATACTTTTATGTAAAACATGTACATGTGTATATAAATATGTAGGTGTGTGTGTGTGTGTGTGTGTGTGTGTACACGTGTACACCATTCTGTGCTATAAGGGGATCAGAGTGCTATGAAGAGCCTAGGATGAGCCCTACCTGGTGTGGCTCAGTGGATAGAGCATCAGCCTGCAGACTGAAGGGTCCCTGGTTCAATTCCGGCCAAGGGCACATGCCCTGGGTTGCGGGCTCGATCCCTTAGTCACTCAGTCTAACTTTTTGCTTTCCAAAAGAGAAGCGATTAAGTAATCCAAGGTAGATGACAGTGAATTCTATTTAGTAGGCTCTCCGGCAGCCAAGTTTCATTGTTGCTGTTGTTAGTAAACTTTTTACTTGGAGATGATTGTGACTGAAATGCAGTTGCAAGAGATGATGAAGAGGGACCCCATGTACCCTTTGCCCAGTTTCCCCCGGTGGTAACATCTTGCAAATCTGTGGTAAAATACAACAACCAGGACAGCGTGGTGTTTGTGATGCATGCTAACTATAGGCATAGAAAACGAATTATACTCGTTATCTCTAAATTAGCTTCGTTCATCCTGAAGGAGAGAGAATCAAGTCTGTGGAAATGTTTTTAACTTTCAGGTCCTTATTGTACGGCCATCTTTTCTGGGCTGATGAGTTATTTCAAGGCTATTTGTTTTACATAAAGGGACTTTGTGAAGATGCTTTTAATCGCAAAAATGATGAATGCGAAGATAATCCATCTGCCATGTGCCTTGTAAAGGTGGGAAAAAGTAGCCCTAGATGGTTTGGTTCAATGAATAGAGCCTCGTCCTGCAGACTGAAGGGTTCCAGGTTTCATTCCAGCTAAGGTCACGTACCCGGGGTGCGGGCTCAATCTCCATTGTGGGGCGTGCAGGAGGCAGCCGATCAATGATCATTGATGTTTCTATCTCCCTTCCTTCCTGAAATGAATTAAAGAATATAAAAGAAAAAGTATACTACTATAAACTAATACTGATGTATAGAAATAAGAAAGAACAAATGGGATTTTGAATCAAAGGAATACAGATATCTAGATCCATAAGTAAACCATCACTATGGATGACTAATGTTCGAAAATACCTGTAAAGATCTTTATTCCCTTGGGTAGTTAGTTTTAATAGTTAACATTTCCTACAAATCATTTCTTCCTTACGTTCATCCTAAGTCTGTTATGCAGCCCTTTCTTTGTAAAACTCAAAATGTGCAGTGTTATTTATAAGCAATCTACTGCATAACGGATAGTTACTAGCTCGTCTTTCCTCAGTATAGCATGTCAAAAATTGTCATAAGTTGCAACTCAAAGGTTTAGGTTAAATTTATGAATTCTCCCATTCCACAGTTCTAGGAAAGAGTGAACTTCTTAATGAATGGTTTAATTTATATGGAATAGTTCTTTCAAAAAGGTTAAGTATATAAACTATAAATTTTAAGTGTTTAATTTTCAATTGAACGGGATTCCAGCAACTTTTGCTTCCCTTACCCACAGTGAGAGGGACATAACTGAAAAGTAAATTTATAGAAATAGTAGGAGGGCTTGGACAAGGTTATACATCCGACAAGCAGCTCAAATTAATCGTGTTGACTATACACATATATAGGATGAATACTTGTACGTCAATGGCTTATTTTTACAATTGGTCATGTGCATTGACTATTACAGAGTAGGTGCTCTAGTCTTTGAATGAATGAGTAAATAAAAGAATTAATGGAGAAAGATGGATTCATCACTACATGTGAAGTAATATTTTGTATAGTTCTATTGAGAATATTAATGTTTCCAAAGAATTAAATTTCAGTGAAGTAGGAGACAGTTCCCAGGGGAGTGTTTTGTTGTTGTTGTTTTTTTTGGATATGGTTTTAATGTAGAAGGAAATTGGTTGGGCAGCTGCGGTATTAGGTTGTTTGATGAATGGCTGAGTGACAGGATTTATCACTTCACTTCATGATGGGTTAAAGCAAAGGAGGCTTTAGAATATCTCTGCTTGAAATGTAAGTGGATGATAATCCTAAGAGAAAAGGATTCTTTCCTGGAGACCTTAGCCACGTCAGCTGCCGCCAAACATCAAGGGAAGGGTACAGACCTTCCCAGACGATCAGACACATATTGTTAATTACCCTTTACATGCAAAGTGCTTAATATGCAAAGGAGATGCTTGTGATGTGAAAAGGGAAGTACCTCTTACAGTTCATTGGGGAAGATTATCCTTTACATGTAAACATGGTAACTGGTCCTGAGGCTACTCCCTCCCTTTTGCTAAGCCTTGTAGCTCACCAGCCAATTAGGAGGAAATGAGCAACCACGCTAACTAGCAAGTAACACTGTAAAACAGCTATGCCACCGACACAGTGCGGAAGCCGTTGGCATCGGTTAGGGCACGGTTCACGAGGCAAGGCTTTCTGAGCTCGGCCTTGTGGGGTTTGGGTAGCCAGGGGGGGAGCAGCAAGAGGAGTAGGGTCTTGAACGTGGGGCCAAGAAGAACAGATGAAGGGAACAGTAGGAGCAGAACCTGCCCTTGGGACGGGTGCCCTAGCGAGGGTGTGAGGACAGTTGGCAAGAACAGGAAGGGGTTCCTGAGGCTGGAGAAACCAGCGTCAAATAGAGGGAGAACCAGGCCTGGGGTCGGGAATCGGAAGCTGGCCAGCGGTGCGTTAGGACTGGGGGGCTCTGCATAGCTGGGGGTGCAGATACCAGAGAAGATGGCAACGAGGAGGTGAGAGAAGCAAGGTTACGGATGCATGCAGTGGGACTGTTCAAAGGTGGGTACCGGGAAGGGAGTCCTTGAGTTGGCCCGTCTGCTCCCTGGGTCGAAAGCAGGGAGGCCTGGCACTTCTGGAGCTAGAAAGAATACACGTGGGTCATTTTATCCAAAGCTTCCCTTTCAAATAGCAGATGGAGCCCTAGACAGAGTGTGACTTACCCCGGGCCACAGAGCAGGCTGGAGCTGGGACTTTGTTTCCCACTCGGGGGTGATTGCACTTTTTTGGGGGACAGTGCTTTGAGCGCTTTGTAAAATGGAAGTTTTTGTTTCCCACCCCTGCGGCAGGAGGGCGCAGTGGGTGGGCACATACAAGTCCCTGGGCTGACTCTGTGCAGAGTGAACTTTCAGCATGATTCTTACACAACAACCATTGCAAGTGTCCGGACGTGCTATTCAAGAACATTCGTGTGATGTTGGCTCGTGGGGAAAATTGTAGGCGAGGAGGGTAGAGTTCAAGAGGTCGGTTAGCAGGGACTGTTATAATGCAGGCGTAAGCAACAACAACTTTAATTAGGGCATCGGCAGTGAGATCAGGAAGGAGGGGGAGATTGGAGGCATTTAACCTGAAAAGTCAGGGCCTAGAAAACAGACATGGGACCTGGAGAGAGAGAACACACAGAATTAATCCCCAATGTTAAGGCTAGAGCAGTGCTTTTCAACCTTATTCTAACTTTGGAAGATGATTTGTTATAAAGCAACATCGCCAGAGAACTAGGGATGAAGATGTCCACGTTTATTGATAGAAATGTATTTTGGCAAATGCATTAACGTGATATGGGAAAAACAAGACAAAAACAGGAG
This sequence comes from Murina feae, assembly GCA_004026665.1. Classification (NCBI taxonomy): domain Eukaryota; kingdom Metazoa; phylum Chordata; class Mammalia; order Chiroptera; family Vespertilionidae; genus Murina; species Murina feae. Next base: position 13,136 of record PVJC01020592.1, read on the forward strand.
GAAGGAGGATGGGATATACGTGAAGGGGTGAAACATTCAGGGAGGAGTTCAGTAGCAGAGTTGATGGAAATTTCTCGGTGCCCGATTCCGGATAAATTCAGAATACTTGCTTGACTTGTGTGGTTATTTTTAACCTCTTGATCCTACATTTAGTGTTTATGTTTTTAAGTTTTACAAATAATTGGGACTCCAAGGTGAAGCGATTCCTGAGATTGGCGGTCCCCTGGGGTCCATGGATAGTTCAAAAACACATCAGCTCTTGAATTGTTTTTGCTTACTTTAGTTAACAGTTAATGTATTTTTCTGTTTTCTTTTTTAAAATAAAGATTTACTTATATTTAACTATGGGAGCTTGAATAGGAAAAACATGTAAGGCATATAGTGTGTAAAGCATAACCTATAAATGAAAACATAAAATATGCGCGTTATGATATGAGAAGATGGCCAAAATGTTTCTCCCCCCCCCCTGCACCCCTCTTTCTCTCTCCCTCTCTTTTTGAAATGAATTTTGACTTTGCACCACTCAACATTCATCATCGTTTAGCTGGAGAGGTCTCGGACGTACTCCCTGGATGAATTTTGTGAGGAACAGTTACAGCAAGCTTCCCGCACATTCAAACAACTTGAGGATATCAGGGAGAAAGCCATTGCAGAAGTGAAAAGGACCCTTTTAAAGGTACCTCTTTAATTATAGCCTCTCAGTTGATGAGTTTGTACGTTACTGACTAAAGCACTTGCTTCAGATTGCATCCCTGGAGAAAGTATTGGAAATGGGCGGGTAGAGGGAGCAAGGTAGTTAATTCGCCAGTTAACTAGTACTGTGCACTTATTAGCTACACGTACAGGAAATGTTCCGGGCGTTGCATAGAATGTAAATATATGTGCGTCTAAATGTATATGTGTTTTTATTGACTTGTAGGTGGCAGAAAAGGAAGAAATTAGAGAATATTTTGAGTCGAGCTTCCCTCAAGATGCCAAATTACATTTCAAGCTGCCTGCATATCGACGTTTATTAAAAAAAATTTTGCGGTTTCTCATGCTGGTGGACTACATATTTCAGGAACTCATCCGCCAGCTGATGAATACTGCAGTCACACTACTTCTGGAATTATTTAATAGCTCTTCTAGAATGCCATTTTCAGTGGAAAAAAAGAATGAAGATCTAATCAAGTAAATCATTTTTTTTATTACTGATAAAAGTGATTTGTAATCATAGTGTTGCAAACATTAATTGTCCATCATAGAGGAAATAGCCAATAGTCGAAGTGAGAATTTGAAGATTATTCTTATAGCAAATTGTATGTATTCAGTGTTTACAATTATCTGGCAATACTTTACTTAATACTGTCCATAAAATTTAAGAAAAGTTTCCAATATTTCTTCAAAATTCTGCATATGTCTGATTGCCATATAAAATATGAGCTGTCCCGTACAATTTGAAATTCAGATATATAATAATTTTTTTAGTATGTCTCAAATATTACCTATACTAAAAATTACTGTTTGTTTGAAATTCCAGTTTAACTGGGTGTTTTGTACTTTTATTTGCTAAATCTGGAAATTCTGTGTACGTATAGGGCTAATTCAAAGTTCAGGACCAGTTCTTGAAGATATCGGGTGATTCGAGAAGGAACCATAAGCTTCAATTGGAATTTGAGTCAATTCTGCATAAATGAGACATAAGAATTTTTCATGCTAGTAAAATATAAATAACAAAATTTACCATGTTTCAATATGTAATTCAGCGACATTACGTCCATTCAGTATTGTTCAATCATCAACATATCCATTTCCAGGACTTTTTCATGATCCCTTTCTTAAATTTTATGAGACTCTGCACCCATTAAACAGTCACTCCTTGTTCTGTGTGTGTGCGTCCCCCCCCCCAACCCCCCACCAAGCCCTTGTAACCTCTATTATCCTTTCTGTGTCTTAGGAACTTTCTATTCTGAGTACCTCAGATAAGTGGGGTCATACAATATTTGTCTTTTGTGATTGTCCTATTTCACTTAGCACCATGTTTTTAAGGCTCATCCATGATGTAGCATGTAACAGTTCCCTTTTGAAGGCTGTATAATATTCCCTTCTATAACTATACCACATCTTGTTTGTTCATCTGTTGATGGGACTTGGGTTAACCTTTTGGCTATCGAGCCACGCCAGCCAGGCGAAGCTGCAATATTTTAATATATTTTTTAATTGATTTTTTACAGAGAGGAAGGCAGAGGGATAGAGAATCAGAAACATGGATGAGAGAGAAACATCGATCAGCTGCCTCCTGCACACTCCCCACTGGGGATGTGCCCGCAACCAAGGTACACGCCCTTGACCAGAATCGAACCTGGGACCTTTGAGTCCGCAGGCCGGCGCTCTGTCCACTGAGCCACACCAGCCAGGGCAAAGCTGCAACGTTTTTATTTCCACCAGCAAAGCACCAGGTTTCTTCCTCACCAACGCTGCTATTTCCCTTTTAAAATAATACCCAGCCTAACTGGTGTGGAGTGATACCTTGTTATGATTTTGATTTGTATTTCCCTAATGATCAGTGATGCGAAGCATAGTTTTCAATGCTTTACTGGCCACGTTTCTTTGGAGGAATGTCTGTTTACGTTTTGTGGATATTAACGAGATACAAGAATTCAAAAGACTAAGTTTTTTTCTTTCCATTTCTTAATCTAGAACATACAAGGATATCTTTTCTCTTGCTGAAAAGATGTCAAGTAATCATGAACTTGTTATGAATTCAAACTTGTATGCCACTTCTGTTCCAAAGTCAGACTTAAAAGCAGAAGCTGATATAGATAAGGTAAATGGTCTTTGAAAAATATACACGTAGATTTTTAATGAATGAATAAATGAAAAGTGAAATGAGTGTGGAAATGAAAATGCGGTTTATGATCAATGCTCAATTTCTTACCCAAACACACACACAAATGTACCCACACACACATGCACACACCTCTATTTCCACTATAGAAAGCTATATTTACACTTATCTTCATGCATTACTGTGTTCTTACTGTGTACCAGGCATTGAATTAGGCACTGAAATAGAGCAGTGGGCAGTGCTAATGAAAATACCAGCCAGAGTAAGCTAGGCAACATTTTATGTATGTGTTTGGAATTGCCTGTATGGACTTCTTTATTGCGGTAAAACAGCAGAAAATGGGCCACTGGAACCATTTCTCAGTGGACAATTCAGTGGTATCGGTACATTCCCAGTACAGTGTGACCATCCCCTCCCGCTTCCAGAACCTGCCTCCTCCTTTCACACAGACGCTCTGTCCCCGAGTGTGAAGGACTCTTGAAGCTTGCAAGTCGCCGTCAGCATCCACCGAAGCTCTTTCCCCAGCAGCTTAACCGGGTGCCAATGGCGTTTCTTTACACGTTAACTGCCTCTGTTCATAACCGGAACTAAAGCCCGGGGCTCTAGCAGGTGACTCAGGTGCCTACATCGAGACACACCCCTCCAGCACAACCGATTACCTCCTGGACATAAGGGATCAATAGATTGAGAACTCAGGCCTAGACGGAGCCTAAGAGCAGTCACATTGTGTGAATACAATGTCGATCCCTCAGGTCCTCCTGGTTCTCAGGAGGGATGCCTATACTAACGTGTGCATGTGAAAGTGAGGAGCTATGACCTGGGGTAGGTAATGAATGTGAAATATATTCCTGATGTGTAAGTCCTAAGCCTGAGTACCCAGTGGCATCACCTGATCAGCTTTTAAGTGATTCAGATTCCTGGCCTTGACCCTCACCCTTTAACTCAAAATCTCTTAGGATGGGGCCTCGGAATTTGTATTTATTAAACTCTGAAATGATTAATATTTGGCCACTCTGGTATCCGTTCATACAGTTTTGGGGAAAATATTGCAGTACTTCATTTATTTTTCCATTAACTTACTTTTTTAAAAAACATGCATATAGCACTTATCTGGCAATACACTGCTACTCAGTTAACCTGAAGTTATTATTGATCATGTAAAATTTAACACTGTATTATCTAAATGTCCTTTTAATTCTATATTAGAGGCCTGATGCACAAAAATTTGTGCACTTGGGGTGTCCCTCAGCCCGGTCTGTGCCCTCTTGCAGTCCGGAACCCCTCAGGGGATATCCACCTGCTGGCTTAGGCCCGCTCCCCCAGGGGATTGGGCCTAAGCTGGCAGTCAGCCATCCCTCTGGCAGCCTGGGAGCCCTCGGGGGATGTCCACTTGCCAGCAGGGAGCAGGCCTGAGCTGCAGTCGGACATCCTTAGTGCTGCTGAGGAGGCAATGGAGGCTCCTGCCACCACGGCTGTGCTGGCAGCCATCACCCTGGCTTGTGGCTGAGCAGAACTCCCCCTTTGGGAGTGCAATGACCACCAGGGGGGCAGTGTGTGTCATAGTGACCAGTCAGTCCCAGTAGTTCTGCTGTTAGGGTCAATTTGCATATTACCCTTTTATTGTATAGAATTTATCACCAGAACTGTAACCTTTCTGTCACATTAGATTTTCAATTCCATTCAATTGGATGAGGACTTGACAAAATATGCGCCGGTATTTGAAGTAAATCTACACTTGAGGATTCCTTCTGAGACCGATTCTTCGGGAAACTCCAGAGAGAGTTTTCAGGAATCTGAGCAATACTCTGAGAAATCGGAGGAGGAGGAAAGGCCAGAAAACAGAGTCGGTAGCATCACCAAACGCTCAAGTGATGAGTTCCTCATAACGCAACCGAAACCCACTACGTTTCACCTTGAAGAAATTCTCGCAGGTGAGATGGACGAGACGGGTAAGATGAATGAAGGGAAACAGCCTCACAGCTGGGACACGACAACCGAGGGAGAAATGCTATCGTGTATGGATTATCGCTTGGCGGGTTGTGATGTTTAGCAATGGTGACGGAAGAGTGCTCCGAGTCAGTATAAACATGACAGTCCACTTATAGTGGATGCAAGCAGGAACGCCATTATCCATTTTTAAATCTTTTTAAGAAAATATATTTTATGGCCCTAGCCAGTTTGGCTTAGTGGGTAGAGCGTCAGTCTGCAGACTCAAGGGTCCCAGGTTCGATTCTGGTCGTGGGCACATGCCCGGGTTACGGGCTCGGTCCCCAGTGGGGAGTTGTGCAGGAGGCAGCCAATCAATGATTCCCTTTCATCATTGATGTTTCTATCTCTCTCTTCCCTCTGTTCTCTCTGAAATCAATAAAAATACATTAAAAATATACATTTTATTTTTTTACAGAGAGGAAGGGAGAGAGAGTTAGAAACATCGATGAGAGAGAAACATTGATCAGCTGCCTCCTCTACACCCCCACTGGGGATGTGCCCGCAACCAAGGTCCATGCCCTTGACTGGAATCGAACCTGGGACCCTTGAGTCCACAGGCCGACGCTCTATCCACTGAGCCAAACCGATTTGGGCCCCATTTTTTAATCTTAATACCACTGGTCGCTGAGGGGAACCCGAGGAACCCCCTTCCTGGGAATGTACAGCATCTGGGGTGCTAGTTACCATGTACACTCTTGGACTCCATCTGAGACCTCTTCGATCAGAATTTGGGGTGGAGGGGTGCTGGCTGGACACTGCCTCTCCAGGTGATTCTCAGGGTGTTAGGGAAGCACTGATAACAAAGCAGCTTGTCCTTTAGCCGATATAATCATTTTTTTCTTCTCTTTCTTTCAACGGATTCTAATAGATATAGAAGGCGCGACTGATTTTGATAGAAACGAGAGCGATGAGTAAGTGGTACACATTTCTGAAATTACAAGTAGTTAGACTTGATGTTAGTTACGGCATCGTGTTGAAATTCACTCTCTTCTCATTTTCTCTCATAGATTAATAGAATTCCCGACGAACCTCTTAATTGCTCCCAACAGACTGGACTTTTCAATAAAAATTCAGAATATGCTGGCGGATATTGAAAAATGCATAAGTAAGTATTTTATTTTTTTAATATATATTTTATTGAATTTTCACAGAGAGGAAGGGAGAAGGATAGAGAGCTAGAAACATCGATGAGAGAGAAACATCGATCAGCTGCCTCATGCACACTCCCTACTGGGGATGTGCCCGAAACCAAGGTACATGCCCTTGACCGGAATCGAACCTGGGACCCCCGAGTCCACAGGCCGACGCTCCATCCACTGAGCCAAACCAGCCAGGGCAGTATTTTAAATGTTTAATTAGATACATTGCATTCTTCAGCAATATTTTCTTAAATTTAGGCGTTGGAAGCTTTTACCCAGGTATGTGGCAGACATTACGGTATATTAGAGATCATGAATTCACACTAGCATAGTTTGCTGAGTTCAGAGGTCCCTCTTATCCAATTCACTGTTTGTTTTTTAAATATATTTTTATTTATTTCAGAGAAGAAGGGAGAGGGAGAGAAACATCAGTGATAAGAGAGAACCATTGATCGGCTGCCTCCTGCACGCCCCCTACTGGGGGTCGAGCCTGCCATTCTGGTGTGTGCCCTTGACCTGGAGTTTAACCTTGATCTCCTGGTTCATAGGTCAACGATCAACCACCGGGCTCCAATGCATTGCTTGATTTCTTTTTGTAAGCTCAGAAATCCAGTCTGTCTCACTGCCTTTACTGTTGAGTTGTAGATGTACTCTCGATACAAGTTCTTTATTAGTTATAAGATTTGCAAAGTGTGCCTTACCTTTTCGTTTCTTTCTCACAGAGCTAAACTCCTTAATTTTGATCAAGTTACAGCTTATCAAATTTTTTTGTCTTCATAGATTATACTTTTTATTTTATGTCTAAAATCTCTTTGTCCAACTCGAGGTCATGCGGATCTTTCCTACATTTTCTCCTAGATTTATAGATGTGTGTTTTATTCTTAGGTATATGATTCATCTTGAGTTGATACTTTATAATGTATAAAGTGTAGATGCAAGTTATTTTTTTTTTGCCTATGGACGTCCAGCTGTGCAGCTAGATTATGAACTCAGTGATAGAAGAGGCTGTGTCTTCTAATCTTTGTATCACATTGGTGTAATGGTCTTCGCATAGCATATACTCGTCAAATCACTGTTAATGACTTATTCTCCGTTTCTGTTTTAATCATGCCTCATCGCACTACCACCAGTTACCTATGAGTGGTTCTTTCGTTTCCATAATATTAAATCCAAACGTTTACACCTGCCTTTAAGTCCCATTTACACTGCCTAGTCCCCATGATAAACCAGTTTCAGTTATCAGTAGTTCTAGATGTCATGGATAATTGTACGGCGTCAGGACTTCGGAAAATATTGACGGTTTACTCATATTTCAGCCCAAATTATTCCTCTCAACCAAGATCCTCGCCTGTCGGAATTTACTGGTTCGGAATTATTGAATGAGACGCAAAGTGGGACAGACTCTAGGAAACTAACCCGGTGGCCAGATTGTCAGATCCTTTTCGAAATGGATCCTACTTACCAAAATAAAGTAAGTTTAAAACCAGTGTGTCTTGGGGACTATTTGGTTTAATGACCAGAAACCCACTGGCATCCTCAGATGAAAGGGACTTGCTATAAATTATACGATGATTTTTCATTGATTGGAAAATCCTACCCATTTTTTCTTCCTCATGATATTTCACCTCTGTTCACTCTTTATTCCCCAACATCCCTCCGAGAATGGGTTTTCTCTTCCATGGTTCCCTCTGAATATTGTCTCGCTCTTTTGTTGACTTGCTATGACCCTGGCTTTCCCCAGCACCCTCTAACAGTATTTTTTTTTTAATATATTTTTATTGATTTTTTTTTTTTTTTTACAGAGAGGAAGGGAGAGGGATAGAGAGTTAGAAACATCGATGAGAGAGAGAGACATTGATCAGCTGCCTCCTGCACACTCACCACTGGGGATGTGCCCATAACTGAGGTACATGCCCTTCACTGGAACCGAACCCAGGACCCTTCAGTCTGCAGGCCGACGCTTATCCACTGAGCCAAACCAGTTAGGGCATAACTGGGTATTTTTTTGTTAAGATTCACGAGAGAATGTAATGGTTTTAACTTGGATCAGGATTCTACTCTACCCAGAGTAGCCGTGTTTTGGGAATTGGGTAATGTCACATAGTATATAGAACTGGCCTTTTAATTTTTTTTTAAAATTCTCACCCAAAGATATTTTCCCCCACCCCCATTAATTTTTAGAGAGAGTAAAATGGAGGGGAGGGTAAGGGAGAGAGCTAGAGAAACATCGATGTGAGAGACACATTGATCGGTTGCCTTCCTACTGTGCCCTGACCGGGGCTGGGGATTGAACCTGCCACCAAGGTCCATGCCCTTGACCGGGAATCGAACCTGCAACCCTTTAGTCCGTGGGCTGATGCTCTGACCACTGAGCAAACCGGCCAGGGCTAGGACTGGCCTTTTCCAGGGCTTAGAGCACATACACTAAACCCCCGTGACCAGTGAAGGAATAAGTGGTTGGTGTCTCTGGTACATGCTAACTACATAGTCAAATAGCCTTGTGTACTTTTACATCAACACCAGATAGAAAAAAGTGTTGAGCACGTCTTAGTCTTATGTCCCAACACGCAACTTAGAAGAGGTTTCTAATGACATGAACTGGGCGTATAACTGCCGTTGTACATATTTTTTACACAATTACACCGGGCCATGCTTTTTCCACCCAGAATAAAATGCCGTCGTGTTTTCATTGGCAGATTGTGTGTCTCCTGACCATTCTCGGCAATTCGATGAACCTGGTGAGCGGCTACAGCCGCAGGTTCTTAAAATACTGTGTGATGGTGGAGAGGGCCAAAGTCACGAGCATGAAGATCTCCTCGGCGGAGGAGCTGACTTCCGCCGAGTTCAGGACCATCCTCGCCAAGGCCCTCAACTACCTCAGAGACGTGGTCAGCATGGTCACCGAGAAGCGCATCGGCATCTTCAACGTGGTCAGCGCCGACTACCAGGCGGAGTGCTTGCCGCACATGGAGGACATCCTGCAGACCAGCCAGCACCTCCTGCGGTCCGTCATCCAGAAGAAGAACACGCATCTGTTGGAAGTAAGTGTTTGGAAAATGCCTCCTGCTTGAGACTACTTAGGGTCAGTCGGTTATAATTTCAAAGCAGGTGCTTAGGAAGCACACGTGATGACCGTTACCCTCAGAAAATGCCAGTGTGCGTGTTATTGGTCTTTGATCAGGTGTGTCCGTTCCTCGGAGGAACCTTCCCTGGAGTAGCCCGCATGGCTTTCTGCCGCCTCTCCCTGTCGGGGGGTCGGGCGCGGTGTGAGACGGGGCTGGGAAGGTGCCCTTCGGATTGGTGTGAGGACCACCCCAGCTTGCAGTGTGGAGAGTCGGTTCAGGGAGAAAACTGCTTCTGTCATCGAGGGGAGACGCAATGACACCTTGAGGCAGGGAAGTCACAGAGTGCAGGCTGGGAAGCGCATGGATTTGAGGTTTATCTAAGAGATGGAGTCGACGGGCTTCAGCGATGGGCACCATGGGAAGAATGAAAGAGCAGGGACTGGTGCCTTTGGGTTTTTGGCGAGGCCACAGCGTGGACAGTGGCCTTATTCACTGGGCAAGGGAACGTCATGCGTGTTCGACTGTGTGACGTTCAAGTAGAGAGACTCAGATACGCCTGTCTGCGTCTCAGGGCAGAATCTAGACTGGACATATATATTGACATGAGCAGCACGTGTATCGTCATTGAAATCAGAGTGAATGAGGATGCCCTTGTCTGTGTGCATGGTGACAAGAGAAAAGAACAGCCACGGCCAGTGTGGCTCGGCGGTTGATCACGGACCTATAAACCAGGAGGTCGCGGTTCGATTCCCGGTCAGGGCTCATGCAAGAAGCAGCCAATTAATGACTCTCTTTCATCATTGATCTCCCTCTCCCTCTCCCTTCTTCTCTGAACTCAATAAAAGTATATTTTTCTTTAAAAAAAAAAAAAAGGAAAAGAACTACAGAAGCCTGACGAATATCAACATTTGGGAGATTGCTGGAGGAAGAGCCCACAAGTATAGCAAAGGGGTTACCTAAGAGATCAAAGAAAGCGAGGGAGTATTTTGAGAAAGAGGGGACATGTGGGAATTGCTAATGCTACAGGGAGTGGAAGGAGAGACTACAGAGGGTCTCGTCGGTGAACAGTACTGTGTACTGTCTGTAATGAAACGCACCGTATCTTCAGATCCACAGTAATCCTGTACCATAAAAAACGACTGTTTAATTTAGGTTACATTTCCCAGCAAGCATTAGGACACCCCCAAAACACTGTTTATGAAATAAGGGGGTTATTTGTCTCGTGTGGAGCCTACACGCTGGTCAGCCAGGGCTGGTATAGTAGCTGTGACGCAGGCCGAGAACCAGACTCCTTCCTCCTTTCTGCTCTGTGCCCCCCGATCATGGCTCCCGCCCCCGAGGCACTTGGCTCACACTCGGCACAGCCAGGGCCGGGGGAGGCAGGGGGAGCCGAGTGGTACATTATCATCTCTGGCTCGGTCACATGCGGTTCTCTGTCAAGTGCGCGAGTGGCACTTAGTGTGACCTCTACGTAAGAGAAGAGCTCTAAGCCCCGTTGACCCATCGTGAAATGGTGGAGAAGGAACAGGGCAGGGGCGGTGAGAAGTCCCACCCTTTAAAGGAGAAAATGGGGAGACACATTTAGAGTGTGTAGAGCAAGTGTCAAAAGTTGGCTGGACAGACAAATGAGAATCGCCCTTGGCTGTCGAGTAAGCTGATCGGTCGGTCTCGGCAGCCTCTGGCTCGGGACTCTGGGGCAGTGTCCCTCGCCCTCTGTCCCCTGTGACCCCTGCTGATGCCCCGTATGACCATCCCCTGGGTTACTATTCTGGACCTCGGCCGGGCCTGGCACTGGAGGACTGTGCTTCTTGGACCCCGAGCAGGTGTCTGCGGCAGTGCATCATCTGCAGGGGTGAGCTTGGAGGGCTGGGGATGCCTGAGCAAATGGCTCTGGTGATTAAGGTTGGGCTGCTGCCTGAACACAGACGCTCCATTTGCTTCTGGTTTCATCAGGGCTGAGGTCTGGACATGATTTTTAAGCCTGAGGGCTCTGACGTTCAGCTGCTGGCTCTGTGGCTGGCCCTCCCTGCCAACCTTAGAAGGATGATCACTCATTTGCTGCTCAGACTTGGGAGGGACGGTGACTTCCTTAATAGACGGTGCCGTGAACCTCGCTGTCCCACCCGAAACCCTCCAGGGAAGGCCCTTTATTCAAGGCGAGCGCTCTCGTCTTGTCGCCTGCTCAGGCCCCCTCTTTGAAGCCACCACTTTTGAGCACAGAAACAGTTCCTGTCTCGCCCTCACCGGCCTTTGAAGTCGGCTCTCTGCCAAAGGCAGAGAAGAATTTTCTCATCCAGCCCCATCCCCTTGTCTGTGCTCAGCCCGAGTTCATCTCTCATAGGATTTCGCCCGAGGACAGAGAGGAACCGGAATATGATGCGGAAGTCGTCCTGCTATTTACCCTAATGCTACAGCCTGGGTTAGCACATTTTCTAAGTCCCAGGGACCATCGTGGCCAAATATTTTGCTTCTGCATAAGTAAACACATCTGCTTGTCCAGCCCCCTCCCCGCCCCCCAAATCTGTGCACTGACTGCCCCCAGTGAGATGAGATACTCAGAATTCCCTAATTCTCCCCTCCTTCAAACATGACATGTTGGGACAGTTGAACTCCCCACAACTACCCTCCACCAACGGTTACTCTTCACGGAGGTGACTCAGTACTTCTAGTTCTAAATCATTACTAAAATACCAATATGTCTCTTCTATTAAGAACAGTTTTTATGTGGCCCCTGAGGCCATCTTCATCAAGTTGTTAAAGATTGAATTCTGCAGAAATGAGTCAGAGTGTAATGTGTTCGAACTCTGATGATGGTGTGAGCCTGCTGTGGTTCAAAACCCCTGCTCTAGCCGTGACGGAGAAACAGGACTAGACTTAGTTTACCTTCCCGCTATACAGGGAATGGGAGCCTGAAGCAAACAAGTGAGAGAAATACTTTGAGGTACTGCATCACCAGCAGGGTAGGATTGGGGTCCTGGGGACGAGGAAAGCAGATGACCTACGGGATTTCTACCTGGAGGAAAGTTTTGGATGACAAGTACAGGGAGGAGGAACCGGAAGGGAGCCCAGTGGCCTCCCTGAGCCAAGATGGCTAAAATTTTCGTTTTTTAGACTCAAAGATGGGAGCTAGCAAAAGCAAAACAAAACAATGAAAACCACCACCACCAAAAAACAACACAGCACAAAAGTGCATAGAGGGTCCCAGGTCCCAGGGCTGTTTCCCAGCTGCACTAACCAAGCATGTCTGTGCAGGGATCTGGAGCCAAATCCTCAGAGAGAGGCCAAAACCCACAGAGCTGTCAGCACAACAATGGCCAGAGCTCCCGCGAGCCGAGTCCCAGCCGGTCAGAGTGGAGGGCAGCAGTGGGGATACAGGGTGACATTCGGTGGAGACCTAGAAGGTTTCGCCTTAGCAATGGAGCTGGTCACTGAAGGGGTCAGCATTCTAAATGCAAAGACGAAAACGGGATCAAACCCCAAGGGATCCAACTGCAAAAGACCTGCAAACAACCCCTTCACCAAACAAAGGACAGCACCCTTTAAATAACTGCACCAAGAATCAGACCTCTGATTCTGTGACAGGCAGCGTCAGCAATGCCTCGCTTTTAGTCAGAAATTACCGGACACGGATGGGGAACCTGTTCTGAGGGTTCTGCTGGTTCATTCTCTTTCTGGCGGCTGCATACCCCCGAGGTATTTTTTTATTTCCTGAGGCTTTTGGTAGTTTTCCTTCACACAATTAAGGAAATTCCCGTATTTAGGAAGGAATTCCTAATTTGGTTGAATTTTATTTTTATATCCTAAGCGATTCTTACCAAATGCTTATTCTGCAGCTCCGGCGATGATCATACAGTTGTTTCTCTGTCATCTTTTGATGTGGGTAATTACATTAATCGACTTTCTGAGGTTAATCTCACATCCAAATTGATAGATGTAAATTGCCAGCATGCACAGGCACATTATTACGTTTTTAAAATATGTCTTTACTGATTTCAGAGAGGAAGGGGGAGGGAGAGAGAGAAACATCAATGATGAGAGAGAATCATCAATCGTCTGCCTCCTGCACACCCCCCACTTGGGGCTCAAGCCTGCAACCTGGATATGTGACCCAACTAGGAATTGAACCGTGACCTCCTGGTTCACAGGTTGAAGCTCAACCACTGAGCCACACCGGCTGGGCTGCACACACATTATTCCTAAGATTTTTGCATTTAGGCTTGTAAGCAAAACTGCTTTGTGATTTTCTTTTCCTTAAACCATCCTTACCTGGTATGGGTATCAGTGTTCTAGCTGAAGTCTTCATTTCCCACCCCCCCCAGAGCTATAATTATGTAAGTTACGGTGAGGTATTAAGAACGAGTAACGACTCTCTCGTCAAGCAGTGAAGCATCACTGTGTGATTATAACTGATGCGTCCGTGATTGCAGGTTGTGGAATCATCACTGAAAAAACTGGAATCTCATCCCGTCGAAATAGAAGAATTTGTGGAACATTTTACTTTTCTGGACGCGATCTCCTCCAAGATCTCTGAACTGGAAAAGGAGTACTCGATGGTCGCTCAGCTGTATTCCGTTCTGAACTATTACCAGGTCCATATTTCGGAAGAGCAAGTTGCCATCTATAAAATCCTCCTGGCGAAGTTCGCTCACCTGAAGGGCGCTGTGAAGCTCAGCAAGGTGAACAAGGACACCGCCGTGGCCAAGTTCAGGGACAATCTGGAAGCCTACGTCACCGGTCTGCGGGTCGAGGCCAGTAACTTAAAGGCCAAAGTAAGTGCCCGCGCGCGTTCCGTGGGAAAAGTCAGCTCGGTCTCGGTCCCGCGGAGGCCTTAAGCAGGCAGGTGTTTTCAAATCTCTGTGGGCCCTTAGGGACGTGATTCCACGTGCGGATTCCCAACCCGGAGCCCGCCAACGGGGCTTCGATGGTGCGCGCACCTGAATGGGGCGTGAGCGTACACGCCTCGTCTCAAGAAGCGCCAACGGGAATTTTGCGTTTGCTCCCATTGGGAGTGAATGGAGGCAGCCGACAACAGCAACGCTGGCAGCTTTCCCCACGGGCTTCAACAGACTGCCCGAGGCGGGGAGGTGAGGGGGTGCAAGGGGGGGGACGGGAGCGGGGGGAGGGAGGGAGACATGGCATGAAAAGGGCAAAGAAACCCTGAGATCTACCTGGCTCCTCCCCACCCCCCCGGCCCCCCAGGTCTTCGCCACCCTATTGCCCGTGCCCACGGGCTGTGAGTAGAAGCAGGTAAGTTCTTTGGTTGATCTCTCCGCATTCCCCCCACCCCACATGGAGGCACGTCAGTGTGTTCCAGGCATCCATGCTTAGGGTCTCGTTTTGCTGGTCAGTTAGTTTTGTTCATTAGATTGCCACGAATAAGTGAGATCGTGCGATACTTGCCTTTCTCTGACTGACTTGTGTCACGTAGCATAGTAGTCTCCAGTTCCCTCCGTGCCGTCTCAGAGGGTAAGAGAGCCCTCTTTTTAACAGCTGCATAGAATTCCATGGTGCAAATAATGCCACAGCTTTTTATCCACTCGTCCACTGCTGGCCACGTGGGCTGTTTCCAGATCTGAGCTATTGTGAGCCACGCTGCTGGGAACATAGAGGCGTGTGCATTCTTTCTGATCGGCGTGTTTCGGGGTTTCTAGGACATATTCCCAGAAGTGAGGTCGTTGGGTCAAATGACAGTTCCATGTTTAATTTTTCGAGGAAACTCCATACTGTTTTCCGTAGTGGCTGCACCAGGCTGCATTCCCACCGGCAGCGAATTTCGTACGGCTCTCGAATGATGCTATAAACATCCAGAGGGCCCTTGGCAGAAGAAAGGTTCCCCACCCCTGGTCTAGGCCAAGTGGTAATGGTAGTTCCAGCTTCGCTTACCACGAGAAGCAAACTGTCAGACACCAGACATTCACTGAGCCTTTACTGAGTGTCAGTAACCGTTCTAGGGAATCCTGGAAGGAAGAAATAGTGGACTCACCTCGGATGCGGTGGCACTTCATATGACCATCTTTTCCCTCAATCTGCCTTCACTGTGTCCTCTCAGATTCCTCAGCAGCTGCTCTTGGGTTCTGTCCAGGGTTCATAGCTGTTCCATTGGAAGAGACAGGGCGGGGCCTGTTGATGCTAAAATCTGACTTCCATTGTATGACCTTTCAAACTATTTTCATGTACATACTGTTGACTGCTTTCATTCTTGGAAGATCTCTATTTGAAGACTGCTGGTAGGTGTGGCAAAACTTCGCCTTGACTCCATGTAAGCTAGTAAGATTAATCCTCCGAGTGTTCCCTCCTCTCTCAAGGTAACTCATTTATAAATGAGTATGAATGAGCAGGAAGTTATGGGAGAAGCTCACGAAGGAAAACTTGTCTTATATTGGCATCGCTGTTACAGATTACATATTAAGCTTCATCCATTATCACAGATACGGTTTGTCATTTTTATATAACTCACTGTTACAGTATTCTCAGTGTTGATTTGATGACCACACTCCCCATAACACAATATTATATGCAGTCCCATGGGTTGGATTTTTCAAAAGAGTAAGGTGATAAGATCCAAATGAACTTGTTGTTTCAGGAACATTTTGATAAACAACTCCCACCTGCGTTTGATGGTGTGGGGTTCTCTGGGGGTATTCAGAGAATAAACCTTAATCTTAA